>VUQH01034227.1:0-16134 GCA_015106775.1 Etroplus canarensis
TCCCCAAGGGATCTTCACAGCTGATTAATCTGCATTGGTAATTTGGAAGAGGTTTTTTTAAATTTTTAATGCCGGATGCCCTTCCTAACATAACACTCCATGGTGAGAGGGGCTTGTGTTCCCATCTGGAATTGAACCAAGGGCGTTTGCTTATAACTAACTAAAACATGTAAACTGATATTAAATGGAAAATAAAGCAGCCACAAGATAATTCTGTGCTTAATGGAAGTGCTCACAAACACACACACACACACACACACACACACACACACACACACACACACACACACACACACACACACACACACACACACACTTATTTCTTTCTCTCTCATTTTTGAGTCTGTATACCTGCCAGATGGTCAGATGGTCTGCCCCTGTCATTTTCCTTTTCCTTCTTTAAGCGTCTCTTGCCTCTGTCTGTTGTACCGACGTAACATTCATAGCCCCACTCCCAGTGGCATTTGAGTGTTGAGGCAGTGTTAATGCCCATATAGAGTGCTGGGAACTTTCCTCAGACCAGCAGAGTTTGGGGAAAAAACACTCACTTAGGCAGGGAATAAGGAGCTACTATATTCAACCAGTGATATACTGTACACACACCCATGTTTTAGGTTCTATGGCGTCAAGTAGGGATATCACAATACCAGAAATTTTGTAGTTGTACCAGTAAGAGTAAAATTACAAGATACTCGATACCAAACTCAGTACCATTTAAAAAAAACAAACAAACTATGCAGTGTAATTAAACATGAAATCCTTTATGAAAAACATCTGAACATTGCAAAAATGGATTTCTGTAAAGAAAAGCAACTGCAGTACAGAACAGAATACAGTACTATAATTTATGTGCTAGTAGTGCAACAGTTTGTGTAGATGCAATAAACACCAACACATCAGTGTTGTTACTTTGAGGTATAATGTCAGTTCAATCGTGTTAACTTATGCATTTATGTAACGTTAGCCACTGCAAACATTTTAGAACGTGGAACTGATTTCACAGCAGCACTCCCAGCTCCATCAAACTAAACGCTAATGTGTATTTATGCATAACAAAAGATGGAGATTACTTTGGATGTTATTTATATGAACTGCAACCTTGAATTCTCTGAACAGATGCTGGTCTCGTTTAGGTGCTTCGTTCAAGTGGAAGTATTTCCTCCCTTGGTCTGAAAAGTACCATACCATTGTTTGCATGTTGCCTTTTGTGAATTAATTATCACGCCTTGGTTATCCATCTTAAACGCAAAGTGCGTTGACACCGACACCTGACTGCCTTTTTATTAGTGCGCTGGGCAGTTATCCTGGCAGCTGCACTAGTCTCTATCTTTCACATGTAGTTTCTGCTGTGCCATTTGTAGTTTTTCCTATGTTTGTGGGCTTTCTTCTTCTTTTTCTTCTTCAGCAAGTAAGGCTAGACTAGAACACTTGTAGCTGTACATTGCCCCCATCAGTTCAGAAGAATTCGAGCCTCAGTACATACCAATACCAATACCTCTGTACGCTATTTGCGTTAGGTAGCAAAAATGGTTCTATCAATACATTTTACGTTTTCAGAATTTTGGTATCAAAAGATACTCGTAAGTATCAGTTCTGGTGACATCACAAGTGTCAAGAACTAAAATTTAAGAGAAAAACGCTTCTGTTGTTGTTGCTTGAGTGGGCCCAACTATCCATATTCAAAGCCCATTTTACTGGAAATATGTATGCAGATCCATGATATTCCCCATGTCCACAAAGCTAAGAGGAAGAATTTTCTACCTGGTCTCACATGTTTAAATATAAGTGCTTCCCCTCCATTTCTATGTAACATCTTTTATTGCTTTTAATGAGGCTGTGCTGATCTTTGCTTTGAATTAGTGCAGTGTGTACATCATTGTACCGCTTCTGTATTTCTCCTGCAGGATCTCTCACACATGGCTTGTCTACAAATTATTGTGATTCAGTTTTGAATCGTTCTGACCCCTTGCTTGCTCCCACTGGTTTCAAATTTTGCTCCAAACGTAAATCAAATGTTTACATTTTGAAATATACTGAGGTTCAAGGTAAACACGCGTTTGTGAAAACAAGAGCTGCTCAGTCTTTTCTGTTCTCAGATGTAGGATTAAGAAACAACTGTGCCGTAGTCTGAGAGTGTTCTTGTGTGTGTTGGAGCCTGAGAGGTATCAGTGTAGCTCAGCCAAAACATGTAGTGACACACTGTGTATCCTTCTTGCCCTCATTTTGTTTTTCACTATAACTTTGTCTCTTCTGTATTATGTTCTTCATGCAAAAGGAAGATTTCTTTATTCAATGTGTATGGCTTACCCTGTGTGTAAAGTTTAGCTGCTATATGAAGCTTAAACAGACCTTAGCTGACCTCCTGGGAGAGGCTAATGACATCAGATTGCTGCACACTGTGGTGAATAGAGTCTGTGTCTCCCTGCCAGGACCCCATACAGCGTTTAGTTAGAAAAGTTCCCTCTGACCAGCGGGGTAGCAAATATGACCACAACTTCACCTCCTTTAAACCCCCCCTTGTGGGAAACTTGCAGAAAGAGGTATAGGCTCTTGTTTATGATCCCAAAAGCTGGAGGTGTTTAATGCCACAGGAATAAAGGTGGTGCACGTACCGTGTATGCAGTAACAGTAGGAAGGTTTTGAGGTGGAATGAGGTTATTTTGGGGGTCCTTGTCTTTGAAAGGATTTAGGTTTCTCTTTTACCAGACAGCCATGGAATATTTATTTTTAAGTATATCCTTGCTACAGAAAAGGCTTAGAAAAATTGTCTATTGGCCCCAAACGCTTAACCACCTGAAGGGTTCTCAGATTGGTTAGCAGAGAGCTTGCACTCACTCACCTGCTGTCAGTCACTGTCCGTTTGCAAAAAACGTACTTTCAGTCAGTTACTGTTGGATTGGTGCATCCCTAGAGGGAGATAAGAGAACTGCCTACTCAACCAGATCTTGGAATGTGAGATTGGAGACAAGTGAATCGCTTTATATGTAGATGGGGCTTTAGGTTGTTTTTTGCTTTTCTGTTGGTGTTTCTTTTCTCTTGGCTGACTTTGGGCTGTGCACTAGGTCAGTCTCTGGGGTCCAGAAGAGCAGAGCTGGTGCCTGTCTTTGTTTAATTAACATGGTGCGGAAATGGATAAAAAAAAAAAAAGGTTGCTACTCGAGGGTGAAAGGTTTTGAGGTCTGGGTGAGGTCTTCACTTGTAGTTGAAAAAGAGCAGTGAATTAGAAATACCAGATTACAAGTGTTATTTTGGAGTTAAAGTTAAAAATGTCATATTTTGGGTTTCACAACACTCGCTGATAACTTCGCTATTATTTGTTCGTTATTGTTATTTTCTCTCATCATCTTCTTCATTGCACGCCCCTTATTGGCCCATTGACACAACACTGACCTCTCAGAGCAACCAGACACCTGGCTTTAGTCACTCATTGTCATGGGAAGTTGAAAGAAATCTTCTAAAATCAGTGACAGGAAAGTGTCTCTTTCTATTTTTTTGGTTTGTTTCTCTGTACATCTCTGTCAGTCTTTCTCTGATTCTGTCTCTCTGTCTGTCTCACTATCTGTCTCACTATCCGTCTCTTTGGGTTTTTGTCTCTCTGTCTGGTTATGCAGGGCGGGCCAGGTCAGTGTGATTCAAGGCAGTAAGCCGGAGGAGGATTGGATCTATTTATAGGCTCGTCTGCTCTGGGCCACACTGACCCAAAGTCTGTGTCTCTCCTCTTTCTTTCTCCCTGTCAAGTTCTGTCAGCCTGCTATTCAATTAGCCCATCATCAGTTGGTGTACCCTAAAATAGGAAGGTGATGCCTTGTGGTGTTTAACAAGCTCAGTCGCTTTGACAGCAGCGGGGTCTTAGAGATGCTAACACTCATGTCTTGTCATAAGATATTGATCCTGGTCTTCTGATTTACTTCCCTAGTATATAAAATGAAAAAACAATAAACAAACCAAAAAAATCTGAAATTCCAACCTGAAGCTACTCAAGCCCAAGGTCATGACTTAAAACTTTACACTCAGAAAGTTCAGGTATTTATATCAGAGTGATGTCAAGCAATGAGGAAAGCAATGCTAGAAGATTTATAACTTAGGCATCTTTAATGGTTTTACTTGATAAATTATTTTATTAATTGAGTCCCCAAATTGTTTGTAATTAAAAACTTCACTGACTAAAGCAATTGCTCAGTTGTATTCATTAATCTGTGACTGTATTTGTAGTTTGTCGTCATTGAATTTGTCAACTAAAAAAATACTCAAACTGGTTATTTGGGGCTGAGACGGGGAATAGAATTAAAATATTAAGATTAAAGCACCCAGTCAGTTGACACAATAAGCTGGTAGTAATATATCCGAACTTCAAGAGGATTAGTCAAGTCCAGGTTTCTTCTGTCAATGATTTAGACCCGTTTATGAGAACTGTAAATCACGAAAATCATTTAGTCCCATTCATGCAGGCTGTAAATCATACCCAGCTGCAACAGAAAGTCAAGAGGACCAGCCAAGTGTAGACTGAATGATTCAGTGCTCTTTGTGTGGATTTTTGCTTCTTAAGATTTATATATCAACAGCAACAGTTTTGAAAAACCACCACTCATTTTTTCCTTCACATCGAGCAAAAACTGTAAAAGCTGCTTGATCTAAATACCTTTCTTCTTGCCAAGTAGTACTGACTTTGGCTGAAGAAGTCTCCTGTGCAGAAGACCCTAACATGGCGCGGTAACTGGCCCTGAGATATTTTCTTTTCTCAGCAAATCCTGGAAATCATAGATGGCACCAGCTCAGGGTGATTCACGGAATGAGGAGTGTGCATTCAGTGTTGACGCCAAACAACTTCTTCAGTCAAGAGACAGAGCAGAAATAATTGATCAATCAGACATCTGACCCCATTGTAGGGTGATGCAATAGGGAGGCAATAGACTGTATGCAAAATACAGACGTAGCCTTTAGGGATGTCATCAGAACTGATAGTTATGGTACTTTTCTATACCAAAGTTCTGAAATCACCACAGTACTTGCTTTTTTGCCAAATTACCAATGTGGATTGATCTGCTGTGGTGACCACTTGGGGAGAATACAAGGCAGTAGCTTAAGTTACACAGTACTGTGAGCTCACCGATATCTGCTGAGTTCCTGGGTTTGTGCAGGGTGCAAGATCAAGAGCACATGTGTATGTGGAGGCACTTTTGTGTTTAAGGAGGTCTTCCATCTTCACATGTATCGTTCTTTCACTACCAGAAAAAATTGGCTACAGTTCAGTACACACCCAGCATCATTTAGGTTGTTTGTTCCAACCAAATAAAGTCAGAGCATCCAAAAGTGATCTATGTGGATTTAATTTGTGGTGTTTTACATTTTTGTTTCTGCACAGTGAGGCAACAGAGCTGAGAGCCATGCTTTTAGTTGGACTCACGGCACTCCTTTCATTGACTAGTCTGCAACTTTGCTAAAGGATTCAAATGGAATTAAGAGGCTTGTCTAATGGCTTTCTTGAATCAAGAAGTGTGTGTAACAACTCATGCACACTCTAATACATTACACTACTTAGCATAAGTGTAAGCACATACTGAGAAACAAAAAGCGAATGTAGGAGACAGCTCCTGTGGTCTTCACTTTGTTTCACCTTTTAGCGCGTTGAACTGTTTCATACCATGGAGAGTCAAGATACAGTACTGTGCAAAAGTCTTGAGCCACCCCTCAATTCTTTATATTTTGCTAGAAAAATGGGAAATAGGTGCACCAGTTCATTGAAGCATGCAAACACAAATGGAAATACAGTACATAAAAAAAAAAAAAACACAGTTGGTTCAGTTATAACCAGCTTCAAAGTCCATATTTGATATGACCACCTTTATTCTTCAACATAGTCTGAACTCTCTTGGGTAAGCTTTTTTGTCATTTCTTTGAGTAGCCTTCAGGAATAGTTTTCCAGGCTTCTTGAAGGGCCTTCCAAAACTCTTCTTTGGATGTTGGCTGCCTTTTGTTTCATTCTGTCAAGATGATCCCAAACTGTTTCAGTGACATTGAGGTCTGGGCTCTGGGGGGGCCAATCCATAATTGATGGTGTTCTGTTGTGAGTTTTTCTATCCAGGTAGGCTTTTTCTGCATTGGCAGTGTGTTGGGGATCATTTTTATGCTAAAAATGAATGCCAGACACTTTTTAGATGACATTGCATGGTGGATCGAAATCTGGTAATTTTCTGCATTCATAATTCCATCAAGTTTGACAAGATCGCCAGCACCACTGGCTGAAATGCAACCCCAAAACTAGGACAGAGCCCTCTGTTTTACAGATGACTGTAGACACTAATTGTTGTAACTTTCTCCTGACCTCTTCCATACCTATTTATGATGATTTGAGCAAAAAAAATCAAATTTGGATTCGTTGTTACTGATTTTTAGTACAATTTTAGTATAATTTGGCATACCTCAGCCTTTTCTCCCTGTTTCCCTTCGTGAAGAATGGCTTCTTAAAAGCCACCATTCCAGTTCTGAGACCATTTTTGATAAAGCTTTGTGAACAAAGGGACCAACTGAAAGGCCACATGCATCTTTCTTGTGTCAGGTCTTTGCTGCATGTTTTATAGGCCATGACTTTCAGATACTGTTCATAGGATGGTGTTCAGTGGCTTAACAAAAACAAAACAAAAAAAACTTGATGCTGAAAATGGTTAGATGCAAGGACTGGGCTGAAAGTGAGTGAAAAAGCAGCCAGTTTTCCAAATTAATACTTTGAAAGGCCTTCAGAAGGCATGGAGAATTATTGCTCAAGACTACTTGAAAGTCTGGTTTCTTGGAAGCAAAGCATAAAGAAATCAGAGGTGGTATTATATGTGACATACTAGCTGCAGCAGTAAGTCATACATACATGTTTTCATGTATTATAGAAGACTGAGGTATATTTAGTATTTCTTTTAAATTGTTTTGATGTATAAGCTTTAGAAACATAGTAGCTGTGTCTTTGTAATGAAGTTGTTTAAAATGAAGAATTTGTTCAGGGGTTTATCATACCAATATCCAGCTATACTTAAGGGCCAGGTTGCCATGTTCCTTTCAGTCAACTCGTGTAGAAGAGTACATCGAAATTGTGATCTTTATTGACTAAGTCTGCAGGGTCGCTAACAGTCTTGACAGAGCTGCAAACTGACATACTGAATATTAAAAGACTGGTGGTGACTGACAGACATAATCTAGATAATAAGTCAAACCTATGACATTCATACTGTAAATAAATGGGATGCTACATGGATGACATGCAGTAAGAATCTGAAGATGGAACAAAAAGTCAGAGTCAAAGCATTTTTGCAATCTAGAATACTGGCGTTTACTCTAGTTAATGTATATTTTGAAGTATTATCTGTGTCCTGCCCTGTGAGCAGAAGATAATTGATGTACATGGGCGTGAGGGTTTGGATCATTCTTCAAAAAGTGAATGTATGCTGAAAGATGCCATCTATTCCATCCATCCATTCATCCACTGACTGCTCGTGTCTGTTCAAAGCTTCTAGATGAGAGAGTAATAAGCGGAGGGCTGGCTGGATAAATGAATATGATGATGTGCCGCACTGCCAGTCATCACTCAGCCCAATTGGGCTAAGTGCTGTGTGCTCTTCACTTTGGAGCAGACTCTATGATATCACAGCATCTCTCTGGGAAGCTGTAAAAAGGGTGTGGGCATATGCATGTAAGAGGGTGGGGGATGCTAAACGAACAAACGTGCATGCAAGTTCTTCCTCTATATGTGATTTATTATCCCGGTGATGATTTTTTTTAATCCATGGTGTGTTTTTTTTGTCTTTGTGCTGATTTTGTAGACAAGAGGTTGATGTATAGCAGAGATTAATATTTTAATGCAAGTGTAATCCAGTTTTGTTTAACCCTTTTCATTTTGTATTATGACTGTGCTTTGTCATTTAAACTCAACCACCATCATTTGGTATGATGGTGATTGATGCTCCTTTAGATAGGGTGAGGTGCTCAATCATTTGAATAAGAGTCAGAATCAGAATTAGAATACTTCATTAATCCCCACGGGGAGGGGCACTTTCCCATTTTCTCAAAAATTCCTAATTCTGCTAGATTATTGGTCAGATTTTAGTGAAAGTTACACCTGATGGCCTTCACTCAAATTGTACCCAAGGTTATAGTTGTTGTTTTCTGGGCACTATTTCATTTTCACAAGAATTGGACTGTAATGTCAATAAAATGACTGTGTCCACACCTCTTTGACTTCTCAGTGGATTTTAATTCTCATTAGTTTGTGCAATGCAGCCAAGCAATGATGAGAAAACCTATCACTTTCTCATATTATTTTCCGTTTGTGGAGCTGCTTGGAACTCGTGGTTGGTGGCTTCCACCTTGGGTTTTAAGCAGAGTTTGTGGTTTATGTCCATTTGTGTGGATGTTTAGCTAAGGAGAGTGAAAGATTATGGGTATGCATTCCACACTTATGTACTTACAGTGATGATGCTTTGTCTAGGCAGGACTCCGACTGGTTGGAAAGTGGACTTAAACAGGAAAGGTTGTACTGAGTTCACTGTGAAGGGAGAAAGTGTAGAAAAAAGTTTAAAAGATAAAAAACACAGTTCAACACTTGCAACACTTGGCTTTACTTTACTACAAAGAAGATGTTTGTATGTTATGATATCTGTCTTCTAAATGGCAGCAAGTAGGCTGAAAATACCAACAACACAAACAAAAGTTGCACGCACAGACAGGTTGTTCCACATACTTCTGACACTGCCTTCTAGTAACAATACAGAATTACAGCATATTGGTGACAGTGCAGAGTCATACTTAGGAACAAGAGCCAATCTTGCTGGTCCCTTCACCCACCCTTAGATAGGACGCAGCACAACCATTCCCATAAACGCACTGGCTCTATTTACTTAAGTTATTTTTTCACCTTCTTGGTTTCTAGTATCTCTGTTATCTTAAAATAGCGTGTTGTTCTGCTGTTATTACAGACATGTCTGGATTTACCCCCACTCACAGACTTGGTTCTGCTGCCAAGCTAGGGCTCATGGGAACTTGTGTTTTCTTTTCTTATCCTTTTTAAGGCCTTGAAAACATAACTGGTGAATTAAAGAAGGATATACAACTGTCTGTCAAGCATATGGCACGAAACACACAACATGCTGTTGACAGAGACTCTGTTCCAAGGCTGGATTTTTAGTTATTAATGTAGTTACACATGTCTTGAGATTTTAAATAGATTTTCCTACTTTTACAACAGTTTCATTTTTACTCGGGACCAGGATGGACAGGATTAGAAATTAGTATATCACAGAGATGGCTCAGGTTGAGCAGTTTGGAGACAAAGTCAAAAAGGCAAGTTTGAGGTTGTTTGGACGTGTACAGAGGAGGGATAGCTGATATATTGGACAAAGAATGGTGAAGATGAATCTGCCAGGCAGGAGGAGAAGAGGCAGACCATAGAGAAGGTTAAAAGAGTCAATTTAACTAATAACATAAATCACTGAGGTGGTCCAGGTATCTGAGAACGATGCATCCTGGTGACGTGTTTCAGGCATGTCCAACTTGAAGGAGTCCCCAGGGCATATCCAGGACATGCTGGAGAGATTATATGTCTCGGCTGGATTGGGAATGCCTTGGAGGTGAGAGGGAAGTCTGGACATCTTTGCTTAGACTGTGAACTGAACCCAGAGAAGGGGCAGAAAATGGATGAATGGATGAACATAAACTTTATGCCCACTAGATTACTTTGTAGCTCAGCCAGTCTCTCATTCTTCACTTGTAATTACTTTCTGCTGCTTGTGTTGATTCTAGAAAGAGGCTGCAGTTATCTTCTGTATCTGACACTCATTGTCGTTTGGAAAGCTGCAATCACTTTCTCTTATTTTTTATTGTTTTCTATATAATTTGTCTTTTTGAAGCCTGCTGGTCTCTCATCATTTTACTGAAACTGCTCACTCAGTTTGCAGCATTTCTAAGCAGCTGGCTGCCAAGACTGTCTGCCATCACAAGTGTAATAAAGCCGTCATCTGAGGCCAGCATTGAAAAATAGTCCTATTTTTGCAAGCAGATCCAACTTCTAAGAATACAAGCAGCCAAAATAGCCCATTTTGGCTCCAAGAAGAAGGTTGTGGAATGTCTGCTGAATACTTTAATTTTTTTGTCCTCTTGCTGGACTAATCAAAACATGCGTGTCTGTGAAGTCTAAACAAAAGCATGGTTACTGAATTGACCAAAGCCTGGGTCTTGACCTGAAAAGGGCAGGCTTACAGGTACACGTTTGCATGCTGTGCAGAGACATGTGGCTGATTGGTTTATTGTTTCAGGGGGTTGGGAGCAAACTCGGGTATTGTTTTATCCCTTACTGTATTTTCCTGCAGTAACTTGTTGGTGATGAAGACAGCAAATTTCCAGGAAAATCAGCTGACTCCAGACCTTTATGCAATTAAGGAAGAGGTAATACCGGTTACGCTTTTTAATAAAATAAACGCGGAACAGTTGTCACTTTTTAAAAATATTGTTCAGTAGGTGGCAGCCCAGTGGAGTCTTTTTTTCATTGTTTTTTCCAGTATTTCGTTTAATTATCTGGTCTTTAACATGTCCGAAATGATACCCAGAGTGATGGGTTGAAGTTGTTTTATCAGATCAGCTGTCCAGAGGATATTTATGTTCTTCTTATTGAGATGTAACATACTTCCTCAGTTTGTCATAGCTGCTGAAGTCCTGATCATATAACACAACATTTTGGTGAAAGCGGATTGATCATTTTTGATACTGAGGTGACTTGGCTGTATGCATGTAATTCTAGCTTGCGCAAATCTATACATTAATAATAGGGAAGTAGTACTGCTGTCATCCATCCCTTGGTGAAAGTGCCAGGTCACATACAGAAGTGTAATTTGATTGTCATAATATTTTGTATGCACACAAGACCACAAATTACATATTTACATGAGAGCCACTGAATCGAATTTCCACTGAGTCTCCATTCCCCTCAGTGATTGCTGTGGAGGAAGTAAGTATTTCCTATTCCCTTTTCCTGTAAGTGTTTTTCCAGCCATTTCCGAGGTTTGATCCAACTAAAGCCTTCTCTAACCTCGGAGTTACCTCTACCTCATGAGCTTGGCTTTCTGATTACTTCGTTGTTCTATTTTTCTGGTAAAAATGTGGGATTAATGGGTTTGACCAAATCAGCTGGCACAGCAGTTTACAGATTGTACACACCCAAGTGACTGAAGGCTTTGCTGCCAGAAACTGTTAATGACTGAAAATTTACGCTACACTTTGCCTTACAATCCTGATATGTGCGTGATTACTTCAGGATTCTGACTGATGAAGGCTGAACTTTGTTAGTATTAACAGGAGTCTTTTCTTTGTCTTCTTCCTATTTGTCTTTGCATTCACCGTTGTTTCTTCTTTTCTTCCTCTTGTTTCTTTTTTCTTTTCCGAAGTGCATCATTCATTGTAAAAAAGTGATTGAAATGGAATGCAAATCTGTGCTTTTTTTTCCTAGCAGCTTCTGTTACAAGACAGGTGTGTGTGAGAAAGTAAGCTTAATTACTCTAATTACCATCTTAGAGACTAACACAGAGACTTGTCACCTCTGGTTGGCTTATATCTGCTTTTTAATTTCTTTTTTAAAGAAATAGGGTTTGTTAGTTAGTTATGGTTAGTTGGCTAGGTAGATAGTTATGTAGCACTCATGTTAGAGGATTTTTTGTTTTTTAACCTTTTTGGACTTTGGAGTAAAAGATGTGTCCTACACCACTGTCTGTGGTGCAGTGGTGTCTAATAACAAGCCAGTGGCTGTTTGTGAAATGCAGGAAATGTAATCAGTCTGTATGCACCTTCAGTCTTTCTCTGTAGGTATACACAGAGCTTCCTTCCCCTCCTGAAACAGATTTTAAAAAGCTTTTACTTGAAGGTGACTATTATTAAGATCAATATCAGTAGTGTTTATCAGTATGACAGCTTTGAAGACATTTTGATATTTTAAAATTCAAGTTTTACTCATTAAAGTGAAAAATGTACATGCATAGAGGTTTTTGTTTAAATTGTGCATAGACTTAAATTGATATGAATATAACATGGGCAAAGCACAGCCACGGATGTTGTTCACGTAAATGGCTGTAGCCTTGCTTAGTGCTAAATGTAGTCTGTAGCTTATGTTGCAGGTGGTGTGTGTTCTGATAACATGTTTTAACTCATACTTACAGAAAACACAACTCTTTTTTCTTTTCTCTTTTTTGCAATTAGCTTTACTTGATAGATTGACAGGAAGGAAGGGCATAGCTCCCTATGCCCTTCCTAAGTTTTTCACAGTACTGTATATTCATGTCTGCACATGAATATACAGTACTGTGAAAAAACTTTTGAGCCCCCCTCTTGTTTCTTGATGTTTTGCTTCCAAGAAGCCAGACTGTCTTGTAATTTTTTAAGTAGTCTTGAGCAATAGTTCTCCAGGCTTTCTGAAGGTCTTTAAAGTTTTTCTTTGAACATTGGCTGATTTTTCACACATTTTCAGTCCAGTTCTTGTACCTGATAATTTTCAGAGGACTGTTTTTTTTTGTTTAGGCATTTAACACTGACCTGTGAATCATTCCAGCATAAAAAAGGCACCTGACACAAAGGATGAACCAGTGTTTTGTCTGCACATTACAGACAACTTATCAAAGAAACATTTTTAAAATGTATCTTTTTTAGTAGCAGCCTATCACAAAACACATTTGCTCCCATTTCTTTAGTTGAATCTATGAAAAATGCCAAAGATAATGCATTTTGACAGGCATAAAATAGTATTTTTGCACCAACATGCTGATTTCCAAAGAGCTGTTGTAGTTAAAAACTTGGCATATCTCGACATAATGTGCAGTGTGTCCTTAAAATAGTTGATGAAACTGGTCAAGTGGAGGACAAAAGAAGAAATGGCAGGCCTAAAAAAAGATGAACAGTATCTGAAAGCCATGTCCTTAAGAAATAGGTAAAAAAAAAATCCAGCAAAGATTTGACACAGGACCTGAAAGGTGTCTGACCCTTCAGTTGATCCATCTACTGTTTGCCGAAGCCTCATCAGAAATGATCGAAATCGAAGACTTGCTGTCAAGAAGCCTTTCTTAAGGAAGGCAAACAGGGAGAAAAGGCTGAGGTATGCCAAATTGCAGAAGAACTGGATTGAAAATCAGTGGCTGCAGGTCTTATGAAGTGATGAATGGTCCTCAACATTATTGAAGCAGTGTGGGATCATGACAGTATGGAACAAAAAAGCAGCCAACATCTAAAGAAGAGCTTTGCAATACCCTTCAAGAAGCCAAGAGAACTATACCTGAAGACTACTTAAAGAAATGACAAGAAAGCTTGGCTAAGAGAGTTCAGGCTGTGTCATACAAAATATTATCAAGCTGGTTAGACTTATACAGACTGGGAATTCACGTCATATACTGTATTTTCATCTGATTTTGCACTTTTCAATAAATTGTTTTGCGTGTTTATCATTTTCCTAGCAAAATACAAAGAAATTGCACAATACTGTCAAATGGACCAAATATGGACAGCTGAAATGTACAATGAAATCATTAGTCTAGTCTTTTTCTTTTTTTTTAAGCAAGAAGGCAACACTTTGACTTTTCATATTTCCCCCGATACTAAATGAATTGTCAAACATTTTTAGTTCGATTAAGCAAATAATATTTTAAACAGTTTGAATACGGTCACCAAACTAATATTTTTTTATTATTTTTTTGTTGTTTTGTGGACACCATGGCAAAGCCCAAAGCCTCGAATGGGACATGGGATTAAGGATGTCCAGTGTTTCTCCCCTCTTCACACACACAAACAAAAACACACACATGCCTATACACCCATGTAAGCAGTCCATCTGTCCCCTGAGACCAGCAGCTGGTTGGTGGCAGGAAAGCCCAACACAAACTTGACCTCTTGGGCCATGTGGTGGGACATTTCATCCATTGTATCTACTGTATCTGTGCAGCCAATCTGTCTGTCTGAAACATGCAGCTGCATACACGCACACATGCATGGACATCCTCCTCTCGCCATTAGAATCATTATCTGGACACTGATTATATTAAGGCCAGACTCACAACACTAATTTCACTAAGTGCAAAAAGCTTGCGCTTATTTTGTGTATGTCTATGTGTGTGTGTGCATACTATACAGCTGTTTGTCTACTTGTGTAATCATGCATCCGTTTGCAGTCTCCGTTTTGGCCTCTTACATCATCTGACTCTACTACTATGAAGTATTTTGCTGTCGCCTCCAGTTCAAGTTGATTGATTTTGGTCGAGTTTACAAGAAAGCTATTGTTCTCAACAGAGTCGGAGAACCAGGAGAGATTGTAGCGAAAGGGAAGGAAGCATGTTTATATGTTTGTGTGCAACTGCTTTACAGTTGAAAGAACATTTTTAATCAAGTCAAAAAGTCGCTGGTGCAGGCATTTCTGAAATGTTCCCAAACAAGATATCAAGTCTTAATGGTTGCAAAAATCTTTGCTTTAGAAAGCGAAATAAATAATTTAATAGCACTTAAGTTGTGAACATATGTTAAAGTTCTGCAGAAAAAGCTGCTTTCAAAGTTTGATATTGTAAAATTGATATTGAACATGACCTGCTGTCAGTTTAGTGAATATTACACGCTTTTCGTATACACCAGCAGTATGCCCTTCTGTGTCCACTTACTCTGTTGGTTTAAAGGAAGAGTTTTTTTTTTTGGTTCCAGGTGTTGTGGTCACTGTAGCTTGCATGGTGGACAAAACCAAAGTGTCCTGAATGCTTCTCCCCCTAGTACTGTTAATGGGTCCTTACAGTTTCCTTTCTGCTCTTTTCTATCCTCAGATCACCAGAAACTAGAGCGGGAGGCGAGGATCTGCCGTCTGCTGAAACACCCAAACATAGGTGAGTAACCTTGGAGAGCCAGCAGACTAAAAGATAGTGGAACAACTGTGACAATTCAGATAAGCTATGAAAAGATGTTCAGAAGGTTAAAAAAAATTGCTGCACCAGATTTTTTTTTTGTTTGGATTTTATTCAGAACAAAAGCTTTAGAAATCAGGGTAGATCAGTGCTGTCTTGTTTATTACGATATGTGTTAAAGTACCTTCAGCTGCTCCCTTATGTTCTCCACAAGGGGTTGCCACAGCAGATTAAGCTGCAGCGGTAATTTGGCAGAGGTTTTACACCAGATGCCCTTCCTGTTGCAACCCTCTATGGTGAGAGGGGCTTGGGCTTGTGTCCCCACCTGGAATCGAATCATGGACCTTTTGCTTGTAAGACGAATGCCTAAACCACTACACTGTGGGGACACTTGTCACAATACGCTACTCACAAAACGTAAAGGATATTTGGCTTTTGGGTGAAATTTATTAAAAATGTAAAAAGTTCACGCTCCAGTGATATTATATCATGAAAGTAGGGCATTTAAGTAGAAGCATGCAATGGTGATTTCCTCATCTCAAACAATTTATTGGCACAAAAACCAACAATAGTGGTGGGTATACCACAACAAAAAATGTAAACGTCTCAATAGTTTGTCATAGCTTGACTTCTGTGACTCTTCCAGTCTCTCTGTATCTCTGTTGCAACATGTTGATGTCACTCTGTGACACTTTAACCTCAGTGGCCGCTTCCCTCTGCGAACGTCCTGTTTGAATTCTTGTAGTGGCGAGGTACCGTTGATCAGTTGATATGTGTTTTGTTGGTCTCATGATGTCAAAATGTGAACACCATGATGAAGAGGACTGTTTAAATACCAATTCTTATGGAACCAGAAAATGTATTGGTCAATTAATGCAGTGGTCCCCAACCTTTTTTGTACCAGGGACTGGTTTCATGCATGAAAATTTTTCCGCAGACCGGGTAGAGGCGTGGGGGGGCTCCAATAACAAAAATCTTTGTCAGTTCATAGTTCTGTAATCTGAATGCAACAATTACACTTTATATAGAGAAGGTACGTGACCTGCGCAGCGTGTACTTCCCGTCGTGTTGCTAATAATTGTTTGCTCGTTCTGTCCCAAAAAAGCTCTTCAGTGAATTTTACTTTTGGCGTATTTTATTTCAAGGGTTAGCTTGTGTCGCTGATGCGTGAAACGACGTTCCAGAGTGAAGTGCGGGTAGTGAAGCGAGGGCGGAAACAGTCGTTTTTCAAAATAAGATCCGG
>VUQH01034231.1:0-16468 GCA_015106775.1 Etroplus canarensis
TGTGTTCATTCATAGTTTTGATGGCTTCAATGAGAATCTACAATGTAAATAGTCATGAAAATAAAGAAAAACCATTAAATGAGAAGGTGTGCCCAAACATTTGACTGGTAGTGTATATTAACAGCTATTTTTTAACACCGCAGTCTGACTGGCTCCAGGGGTTAGTTTATCTGACTAACTTATTGTGAGTTTTGCAACTGTCATTAAGTGTCATAGCACTAAGAGACAGTTTCCACTATTAATAGATAGTATAAAATGCCTAATATAAAACTGAGAAGCTGAGCAGAGAAAATTGCTCTAATTTCTCAAAATGTAGTTCAGCTGGGCTTGGCTTGCACAAAAACAGCTGTAACAGAAAACACCTTTCACCTTTTCCTCAATATTTTTATTCAGTAGCTAATCTAGTTTAATTAGCAACTGTTCAACACCCTTTAAAAACACATTTTAAACATCTTCTAGCGTCTTTTTTTACAATTCCCAGCTCACATAATCCCCGTCCACTTTTTTCCCATTTAATTTTATTTGAATCTTGACTCTTCTAACTTCTAAATGAAACAGAAATAGCACTGCATTTTTTACAAAAATATTCTAGATCTTCATATCAGATGTGTTTTTCTGTTCTCTGCTCTCCATTATTATTGTCTGCTCCTCCAGCTTATATATTTTTCATCACCACACCCTGAGCTGCCACTGATCATATGAATTTATTTGTGCTATATTCTTTTTGGGCTCTCTCTGCCTTGCTTGACAAAGCCCTATGTTTGTATTTCTTTTTATCAACATGAACAGCACCATTCTTCAGACTCTTCTTTCTCCTTTTCTTTTAGGCACTGTCTGTGTTTTTCTTTGATTTCTCTTTGAAATTTCTTTGAATGCAAAGAATTTCCTTTAGACTGTAATTTGAATTACTGTTTTTTCTTGCATTTTTATTGAAGACAAAAATAAAAATGTCTTCTTATGCCTCACAAGTTTTTCTCTCTTCTCTTTACTTCAAGTCTCCACCTCTTACTTTCTTTACAAAGTTGATGAAAGACAAAAATAAAATTGCTGGAACTGATCACCTTTAAAGAGCCTTTAAAGAAGACACAAATAAGACTCACACAACCAGAGGGAGACACAGACTTAAATGTACTGAACATCAAGCCAACTTGACCTCTTTTTTTCTGACAGTGAAGTGCTTTTACTCTGCAACACACTTAACTCTTCTTTCTCCACCGTCCAGGTGAAGTCTTTCACTCCACAGTGCCAGAGAAGCTGAACCTTGCCACAGCCTCGACTCACTGCCATTCTCTGGGAGCCCAGCTGGCTACTGTTGGGCAGCTCTACCTGGCCTGGCAGGCTGGTCTAGACCAGTGTGATCCTGGCTGGCTTGCCGATGGCAGTGTACGCTATCCCATCAATGTCCCTCGGAAGAACTGCGGTGGAGACGAGCCTGGGGTACGGACTGTCTACAACAACCCAAACCGTACCGGCTTTCCTGACACCACAGCCCTGTTTGACGCCTACTGCTACCGAGGTACTAAACAGTCTGTGATAATGAAGGTGATGCAGCTACATTGTGGTAATTGCCATGGTAACGAGAGCAGGATCTGGGGAATTGCTTTCCCTTCTGATTTTTAATTAGCATGAGATGTTGCCGTCACACATGAAGGAGTTGTGAAGAGATTTGTGTGACATTAGTGTCTCGTTGGTGGATTTGAGGTCTTGTATGTTGTGTGTTATTAAGCTGGCAAAAGAGAATGCAAATATGGATCAAATAAAAGTGAGCATATGAATACAGTCAATCTAACTGGGGTCTATAGTGACTCTCTGCCTAACCTTGTCCCTCTTATTATCTGCCTTTACTAGAATATGGTATCTTCATCTTCAAACTGAACTGACTCTACAGCATATTCTCATCACTAATATTGTGTGGTTGATAATATCAGAGCTTATTTTGTGTGGTATTCTGGTTTGCATTTATTACAGAAGTGTGCGGATTAAAATTTAGTTATGAAAAAAAGAATTACAACTTGATCTTTCACATTGTCAGCATATGAAGATATCATTGAAGGGAAACATCTGCATAACCCAATAATTTTAAGTAAACAAGAACAGCATGAGAGCAGAGCAGCAGTGAATCTGTCAAAGCAAACAGCTGACAGATGAACCTCTTCATAGCACCAACAATGTTAAATGCAGATTTACATGAATAATTTAACATAAAACTGTCTCTCAGATAGCTAAAAGTAAATAAAAATGGTAATAGGTTTTATCAACATGGATATGGTTCATGTGAATAATATTGTTGGTACAACCCTGTTATTATTTTTTGTTTTAGCTCAAGGTTTGTATGTTTATTGATTTGAAATGTTGGTATTTTTACTAGAAAAACAGATTTACTTGTGATACCCATAATACTCTTTATGATGCTCTTGAATTAATCCCTTTAAAAATCAGTAAAGTGAGGTTTTTGCCTGTGTAACGCAGAAGATCAGACAAATCAGTTGGTATGTGTCTGTGTGTTGCAGCCTACCAACCAGCAGGGGTCCAGGCTGCGGAGCCACAGGCTTTGTACCAAACGGCTCACCCAGCAGCAGAGGCCATGTCCTTATTCACTGAAGCCCAAGGTAGTCCCCCTCTTCCCAAGGCTTCCACCTGGACTGGCCTTGTTGACTTAGATGAAGCAGGAGTCCCATCCATTGCTGGAATCAACAACTCATCTGAGATCTCCGAAGAGCATGTGGTCATCCACTTAAGGCCTGAGGAGAGTTGGGACGAAAGTCAAGATGTACTCAGAACCACAGAGCCCAGCCAGAATGATTCACAAAGCCCAAAGAGCAGCAACACCTTGGGCCTTTCTGACCTCGAAAGTTTGGAGAGACATGGAGGTTCTGCCCATGAAGAAGAGGATGGAAGCTACTTTGGATCTGACACCCCAACATTATCCTCCACTGCCTCTTCCACTCCCCAAGTTCAGACCAGCAATAGTATTCTGACTGACTTTGTAAATACTCTTATGAGGCCCTTTAAGTACTGGACTCGGGGTGATGAAAGTGATGAAACACAGCCCATGGTGCCTGAAGAAAAAATAGCAGAAAACCAAACACAGGGTGAAGCCTCCAGCAGAAATCTGAGTTTACCAAAACCCAGTGGAAACAAGGGCAGCATGGATAATGCCATCATGGAGGGCAGAAGTGACAGTTTTTCTTTCAGGGGCCCCACCATTGAGCTACAGAGTCCAGAGGGGGGTCTGTCCAATCAGGAAAAAGAGATGATGCCCTTGATTCAGTTAGTACCTGCCATTCAAAACACAGAGGAAAGTGATACCAGCACCCACCCAGGAGAACGAACAATCAGACCCTTCGCCAACCATCCTCAATCTACTGTTAAAGGTATGATTTAAACTTTTACTTTGTAAGCTTGTGTGTATATACAATTCAACTTTACCCTTTAAAACAAATAAGTACATGTGAAATTGAAACCTAAATTAGCTTAAATTGAAGCTGTATTCTCTCAAATGGAGGCGGGGTGCATTTGAATGTTGCTGGTAAATATAGAATCTGTTTGTGTCATGCTTTGTAAATAGGCTCTGCCTCTCCATTCCACTCTATCTTCTTTTCCCTCGAGTATGCTATAATATATTCCTCCACAGGGCAATTTGAAGTATCGCTGTAAATTTAATTAAACAGTAATTGCAAACAAACAAAGGGGGCATACCACATACAGTAATGCAAAGTGTTGGAATGGAGACTTCTCTGCCTTCATTCTCATATTTATTGACAGAGTGCTTTGTTTACAATGCAGGCTGTAAGAAAGAGTAACAGCTTGGCTTGTTTTAAACCCATTTGAATGTGATGAAAGGTTTGTTTGCTTTCATAGTGTATGTTTAAAGCAAGTGACACCTGCATACCAACTTAGAGCTTGTTTTTATGAGATAGAGGTGCATTAGGCTCAAAATTGATAGAGAACAATATATTGTAGAATCTTTACTTAAAGAGCACTTTTCAAAATCCATGTCACAAGTGCTTTACCAGAGTAACCACATAAAACACACATCATAAAGTAGGACAAGAAAATTTAGTAACTAAAATCACTGCAGAGTAAGAAAAGTTTTGGTATTTTTAAAGGAAATTTAGAGTTTAAAGGATATTTTAAAATGAAATTAAACATCAAATACAATCAGGGAAGGCTCTCCCACAAATGTGAATTTTAAAAGAGGTCACTGACTCTGCTGACCTGATTTCATTGGGTAGATCGTTCCAGAGCCCTGGGGCCCTGACTGCAAACACTTTGTCCCCTTTCATTTTCAGCTGGTCTCTGAGACATAAGTTCTCTGCCTCAGGATCTAAAGGAACATTCTGCGAAATAAACCAATACAACAGAACATGGATAGATGTTTAAAGAGACTGTGCTGGGACAAATAGAGAAAAATGCTTCTTTATATAAAGTGTCCATGGTTTGGATATGCCTGCCTTGTCACAGAAGTAACATCCAAAGTGAAGTGAATTACCCTCAGCAATAATAGAGTACAACAAACCCGACAATAGAAAAGATCACTAGGTCACGTTTTTGAGCTGATATGCTTTTAACAGCAGACAGGAAAGCCCCCAATACCACGTCCTCTGCCTTATAAATGCAGGAAAAAGAAGAGGGCAGGAGATTGAAGGAACAGCTCTTGACTGGAAGACTGGACCAATACCTACTAGTGGAGGCATCTATTGTAATGTGAAATTACAGCACATTAGAAAGATTTTTTAAAAAGAAAAAGAAAAAGAAAGAAAGTGTACTGCAGTCTTGGGTTGAAGGAGGAAGGAAGCTTTTCTTTAATGGCAACCACAAATAACACACCCTTGGCTCCAGCTAAATAGGGACAATCCAAAGTAAGATAAACATCTACAAAGACAGCCAGAAGAATGATTCAATGAATGTGCAAGGCTTTTCTCACCTAGTAGTTGCTGGCTTTATTAATATAAATACTCACTGCTGTGCTACCTGAAATCCCATGGCAACCCAATCCCAAGGTATTAATGAAAATCCATGCTTTAGTCCGCATGCATTATTCACAGCCTTATCCAATTAACATGGAGGATGGGCTGCACTGCCGTTCACTCTAACCACCATCTATGCCTCTGCCAATTAGGCCTCAGTTCTCTGAAGGTAGGCGGTAATGATCACTACATTGAGGGTGAGCAACACATGAGGGGCATGTGTGTAGTGAGGAAGAGGTGAAGAGAAGGAAAAATGAAGAAAGGAGTGTGAGGAGGTCTTTTCTTTCTTTAATGTGGCTGTGATGGAAAGCTGCCAAACTGATGTCTCTTCTTAAACTGCTGTCACTTCTTAAACTAGCAACTAAGCTGTTATTGCACACCACAGGCTATGTTTTGGATCTAAATACTTGATAGCAGTTAATGGTGCCATGTTGCCTCTTTGACTGAGGCTGATGGAAAGCTTTGTAGTGCATTATGTACATTCAAATAAAATAAGAATTTAAATATTGAATATATTTACTTTATGTGTTTAGAAAGGTCTGAATCCAGAGAGCCAATTTCAGTTATTTCCCAGGAAAATCTGAGTATTTGGAACATTTTGATTAAATAAAACTTAGTATCCTATACTAATGCAAAAAGCAATAAATGCAGAATTTTCAACAGACTATATATCCAAGTCAAGGCTCTCTTTTAAGGAAAAAATTGTCTGCTTCATGTCAGTCTTAGAAGACGGTGGTGTCTTCATGCTGGCATTCAATGTGAATGCTCCTGACATGATTCATATGGCCATGCAATAACGCTGCCTGTGCCTTTTATATGAGATGCCATATCTAGATATGGGATGAGGTGGCATTAGTGCCATCTGTCTCGCTCTCTTTCTCTTTCCGTCATTCTCAGTCTCCGTACTTTCAATTTAATATCATGTCTGCCTGACCTGAAGGATTCTTTCAGCCCGTTTACTCCACTAAAGTGGAGTCAACACAGCAGAACGACTCAGTGGAAGCACACAATTACTGTCTGAATGAGGTTCATTATAAGTTTGTTTTGCAGCATTTCTGCTTTCTGGCCATTTCCACCCCGCCCTTCACCAGCAGATTTACAGCCACAGTGCTCAACCCTAACCATGCTCTAAATAGCGCCATGAAATCACCCAAACCTATGCCTAATTGTCTCATTTTATTTATTACATGGGTCATTACACAGATGATCAAACCAGATTAATGTGTTTAATTATTCTCACTTCCATCAGTGTGTGTAGTAAAAGTATGTAATTAGCTATTTGGATTATTAATAGGACAATTACACCAAGCTACATGGCTCTTATGGAAATGAACTTCACACTCGTAAACCTCACTTAGGCATAAGGCAACAGCGAACCTTCTGAATAATTTACATACACTTTAATGTTTTATGCATAGACATATTTGTGCATGTTCTCCTCTTGCTGTAATTTGTTGTGCTGTATTGCTGTACTTTTCTGACATGTTAACTGAACTGAGGGTAGCCAAACTGAGCTGAGCGATGATGAAGGTAGCAACACTAGCTAGACCTCTCAGTAATATTGCTGCACTGCTGTCCTAAAAAAAAACCCACGCACATCAGCCGTGATTCACACATGCAGACGGAATGAATTATTGATGGTGTAGACAGAGTCTGGTTTAAAGCTGTAAGCTGATAAGGTACAGTGGGCCACTTCTTCTAAATAAACAGATCTAGATGGAGCTTGTTGTGGAGCCAGTCATTTGCTTATCATGTTGCAAGTGCGCCTGCATTTTTCCACACGGCTTCTCTCACCACAGGCAACTGTATTCCAACAGGAGTGTGTTTTAGGTAAAAGAATCCACAGGGAACAGGGAAACAGGAACAGAGAAGTGTGAAATTACATTTGAATACATCCTCCCATCCTTTTGGTTTGAGTTTATCCTTGGGCATGTGTGCTTAAACTCCAAAAGAGGAGGTTCCCATTTTTGTCTACAAACTCCAGCGAATTTAATAGCCACTTTGATCAGCTCCACTGGTGCAGAGAGAAATCCAAAACATCCAGCTTACAGTAAATGGCAGTTAACTGCTTATTTTTTTTTTTTTTTTTACCAAAAATTGCAGTTTCTTATTGCTTAAAAGAACTCACAGAGGAAAAAATTAGTTTACACCCCAGGTAGCTTGTGTCATGTTGCTTATGCAAATCTTTAGTAAATTTTTAAATGCACAGTTAAGCTTATGTAGACATGCTTAATACTTTTAGGTGGGGAAAGTTTTGTAGAAATGAATAAAAATGAATATAAAATCACAAGTGTGTTTGTAATATTTGATTTCTTCATAGAAAAAAAAAATACAACCCCAGTTCCAAAAAGGTCAGGACATCAAAATTCAAGATGTGCTAGTATTTTTCATAAAATAGTAAAATGCCTCGCTTTCCACATTTGATTGGATTGGATTGGATTGGACTGGATTGGATCCAATGTTGTGTATGTTCTTTTGTGAATCAAATACTGGTTTATTAAATTTGCAAATCATTGCATTGTGTTTTTATTTGTATTTTTGACAGAATCCCAACTCTTTTAGAATTGTTATTATATGACAGCATATCATTCATTTTATTAAACATATGAAAGGCTAAACTGCAATTGTTCTTTGGCGGTTTTTGGGTGTTAAGTCAAGACAACTCTGCTTGAGAAAATAAGAGTCATAAGAAATAAACTGTGGGAAAGCTGGGTTGTTTATTTTGTTTGATGTTGGTTAATATAATTTGTTTAAACTATTAAGTTTTAAATCATCACATGAAAATTTTCTGGTGTTTCACATTTCTGTGCTTCAGTCAAGATGGAGGAATATTTTGTTTTGGGTTGTTTGACTATTGCTAGAAAAATGTCAATCAAGTCTTTCTGATACTACCTCCACATAGCCTGACCGAGCAAGCAAGGGTTTTTCCTTGTTTTGCTTTCTTTTTTGTTTAACTTCTAATAGAAACTCCCCTAGGAATGTTTTTGATGTAAATTATTTAACTGTTGTTTGTGTAGTCAGGAATATATCAACTTATAAAAAAAGACCTAGAATTTGAAGGACTTCCTGTCTTCATGACATTTAAACTTCCTTTTATTTGTCTGATAAGCGTTGATGGATCTGGTCTTGTTTACACACATTTTTACATATGTTCTAGGGGTTGACTTGATTATTCCAGTGTTTCCCACACAAAGAATTTACTAGGACGGGCCATCTAAGTAAACTCGTCCTGACTCATGTTTCCCAACCAGCAGGTGATGCAACTCCTGTCTTGGGTTGCATCTAGTGACATTAGTCCATGATCTGCTCTTGAGGTCTGCTGCAAGCTAAAAGGCCAGTCTAATTAAAACCCTATACAGAACAGAACAAGAACTCCTGTTGCTAAATTCTCTACAAAGAGTGGAGGGAACAAGAGGCTCACAGAAGAGGCAGCTTATTGCTCCCTTATTTATTTGTCACAAAGTAGGTACATTTTTATTTGCGTAGGAACATCTTTTATTTATTGTCATTTTTTCATTCTTGGTATATGGGTTAGTGGCTGTACAAACCATTAACCCATCTCCATTCCCAAAACCCACAAACATTCTACTACCACAAATAGAATCCAATTGCTTAAGAAACTGAATTCTATTATCTCAAAATTGCTTTCCATGTGGGTGAAGGAAAAAAGAATATATGTAAATAGTATGAACCAGACATGGTTAACACACACCATTTCCAACTTAAAGCAAAGGTCACAGCAAAGCTGTGTCCCTGATAAGTTTTCTTTCATTTTGAAACTATGCTGCCTGAACAAGTTTCATAGTGTTGCTGTAATCCAGGCTTCAGTTTTTATTCGCTAATTCTAGATCCTTAAAATTAAATCCATCATGTCCCTTGTAATATTTTAATTAATCTCTTCTGTCTCTTTGTTTTGTGTAGAATTCCCTGAATCCAGTCCCACTGAAGGATCACCACCCAATGAACATGTCAACCTATCCAATCTTCAGGGTCACAGACGACACCCTACCTTTGGTCCTGTCCCCAGCAGCCAGTTTCAGTGGGCCATCAAATCAATGCGGGTTCCCAAACTAGGCCTTCCCGGGAATGTGGCCTTTGTGAGTAAACATCCTACCTGGGAGCCAATGGAAGCCAAAGCAGGACCCCTTGAGGTGATGACCCTACCCACCTCTCTTCGACAGGACTACACAGAAAATTATTCAGGTGAAGGCAAGGACCAAGATGCAGAGAATGGAAATATTCCGACTGCTAGAAGTGGATCAGGGGAGGAGAAAGAGATAGAGGGGAGTGGAGAAGGGAGCAACTTTCATGGTATATTTGGAACAAAAGTCAATAGTTTGGAAAGCAAACTGATTCCTGAACCAAAATCTTCACTCAGTCATAGTGATTTTGTCACTGTGGTTGAGCCCACAACTCTATCCCAGTGGCAGCTGGTGGAACAACCAACCACTCCACCTCAGGGCTCCCAGGAGCCAGAGACAGCAGAAGAGGCCAGGGGCGAGATCCTCTATGTCCACAAGCCAACTGACAACCTCTCTACTACCTCCTCACGCAGTGGGGAGGGTAGTTCAAATTCCGGATTCACCCCAGCTTTTAGAAAGCACAGCAAAGGTGCAAGCACTAATGAGGTGATGACTACTACAACTGAGGCTTTGATGGAGGTGCTGACAACTTCTGAAATGACGACAGTGGAGTTTATGGCCAGAGAGACGCAGAGGATGGATCCTGCTACCACAGCAACCACTACAGAAAATAGATTTCCAACAGAGGAGCCATCTATTTCTATTTCATGGGCTCAGGAAGACAAGAAGAAAACTACAAGTTTATCCAACATGCAGGACCATGTCTCAATCACTCCAGCACCCAATGGAGGATCTGCAATAACTCCTGGAGTAGTTCAGTTGACCACCTCTGCTTTAGACATCAAGGTTGCTGCCACGGAAATGGAATCCAGATCTGCAGTGTCTGAGTCCTTTGTTGTAGGAAGTCACTGGACACCATTCAAGGGCTTAAAGTCAGAGGAACACAAAACTCCAGTCACAACAGAGGACAAAGATGCAAACAGTCCATTTGGCATTCTCATACCCAACTGGGAGTTTGGGCTCATTCCATCAGGTAGGTTAGCTTCATGGTGTCCCTGTCATTACCGTCCTCATGGTTGTAAGGGACTGTCTAATCAGTAGAGATTTATTTAATTATGTATGCAAATCAGAGAAAGACAAAAACAAAAGTACACTGCTGCATGCCCTCCACCTCAAAGCAAACTTGAATACAAAACATATACTCCCAGCTTATTCTGTCAGTCACTTGTTGTTTCATTCTACATCTTTTTTCTGTCTCCAGCTTTGACATACATCATGCATTCTTAATCCATCCTTGTTCACCCTTTTTGCTTTCACAGTCTCTTTCTTTCACTGTCCCTCCCTCCCACGCTTGTATAGAGACAACTTCAGACAGCGAGGCACTGCAGTGAGGTGAGACCAGCTAGGTCTTAGTGAAGTAATTAGTGGGTCACAGTGAGTGCAATTAGGTGAGCTGGGGAGAGGCAGAGATCCTAGTCCCCAACAAATCAATGTAGACACAAACTACAAGATGGGACTTGTAATTGACTGTGGTCTTTTCTCCTTTCTCATTTTCTTTTGTGTTTATGTTTATTTTTATCTCATTGCCTCATGTTTGGCTCAAATACATTCTCTTACACACTCACAATAATTGCAGTGTCTGTGCTGTTTATCTGCTACTTGTGACAGAAAACCTCCAAGTAAATGAACAGGGCAAACGCTATATTCTGTATGAGGCCACTCATTTCTTCCTTGACTAAATTTACCTAATTTTAACAACAAAAATGTGTTTGCTTAATGTTTAATGAATCTATCTAGAGGGACTGCAATATTTATTTTATGCTCCTGCGTAATGCATGCCATGCATTCACCCTCAGATTTGTGCTTCTCAAATTTTCCTGGGTTTTGTAAATGCATTTTTGAAATCATGACTTGGATCATGAGTCATCCTGCTCGGGAAAGCGCACTTCTAAAAATTTGATGTCATCATATGGAAGATGCTGCTGGAAATTAAGTTTCTTAACTTACAGGAAGCTCTATAACCTGACCCATATACCAAGAAAACAAACAAACAAACAAAAAAAAAACTCACTGCATATTTTCTCTTTTTTGAACCATTTTCTGGTAACCCTAGAGTTGGTTGTGTGGGAAAATCCCAGTAGATCAATATTTTCTGAAATACTCCGACTCGGGTACGAGCAACCATGCCAAGTTTAAAGTCACTTAAATCACCTTTCGTCCACATTCTAATAATCACTTTGAACTTCTCCAGGTCTTCTTGACTAAGTCTACATGCCTTGCATTGAGGTGGTGCCATGTGATTGACTCATTAGATATTTGCTTTAACAGGCAGTTGAACATGTATACCTAATAAAAAGGCCAGTGAGCGTATAGGATCCACCAAATGATTAACTGCACTAGTGGTGGGGCATGCATCATTTTGATGTGGGCATTTTGTGATTGGTAGTTCCAAAGGAGAATCCAGTTATGGTCGAGTGATGTTGTCTAGTTTACAGGCAATTGTAAAGAAGCTGACAAGCCCTCAATAACACCAGGAGGAGGAAATAGATTTTGATTTCAGTCCAATGCACTACAGCAAATCAACAACAAAGCCTCAACACTACTCAGTCTTGTTTGCTTGAGGTGGAGCATTGCATTCAGTATATTTAATCTTTTATGAATGCTTTCTGTGGAGCATGACCATCACCCATTATGCAATCATTTAATTTAGTGAATGTGTAAATCGCGCTGAAGGATTTTTTTTTAGTGAAGAAAAAGCGTTTTATATAACAGTTCAAGTGCACTTTTTTAAAACTGTAGTCACCATCTTCTGTGTCATCTGACTGTTTATTACATTCGAAAATTAAAAGAAAGCAGTCAGTACAAGAGGACATTTTGTCTTTATCATGGCGATATTTGAATGGACTGAGCGGCCGTGCTCTTGTTGAGTGATTAGAAGCATGAGACCACTTCCTCTGCGTGACCTTTTATAGTTGTCAGTTTTTAGTACAGAGGAAATTACAGCAATGGTTGTCTGCCCATTACTTCAGAGAGATAGAGGCAGAGTGAAGGGAAAGGGCAGGAGGACGGACAGCCCTGGGAAGAAAGAATAGGGGGTGGGAGGGTTAAGGCAGGGCTGGAGAGAGGTGAGCATGTCCTCTACAATGCTGTGGGTAGAAGTACATAAAGCTCTTTAATCAATGATCAGAGACTACACTAACTATAGTCCTGTGGGTATAACCAGAGAGCACATTGCTCCTGCTCTTTTTCCTTCCTTCCTCTTTTTGGCTTTTTCTTTTTTTATAGAACATCTCTGTGTTCCTTTCCAGTCTTCATTCATTGTTATCAGAACAGGCTCAACCCCGCTGCGTCCTGTTTGGCCATATATCTGAGTGATAAGACACTGGTATGACGAGCTTTTCCAATTCCCTGTCACTCTGGCCTCCAGCTAAACCCACACAGATGGGTGGACATACACACACACATGAGAAAAAAAAAATATGTGAAGAAGCACCAGCATGCCAAGCTTGCTCTGGAGTAAACCTACTTAATCCATCCCACATGTCGCACCATCATATACAAACACACACACACACACACACACACACATGCAGGATATGTGTTAATCCTTCCCTGTGAACACTGTGAGAAGTAAACACAGTTCATTTTCTTTTTTAAATTTCTGATATCTTCATTTCCATACCATATAATCCAAAAGATAGCATTTATGGAAGTTTGCAACCACAAAAAGTTACAAAATTGATTTCCAGTCCAATGAATTTCAACAAGCATGGAAATTTACTGAATGCTTCAGAGCACTGGCATCCAGCCCTCTGGGGTGATGAAGCAAGGCAGGTGCATACAGTAATATTGGCTGTCTGTCCAACCTTTAAATTACCAGTGCTAGTCTAATACTCTGGCAAACAGGGAACAGGATGCCTCTGAGTTATAGCCATCTTGACTGAAGCCTTGTCCCAGGCTCAAGATGGATCAGACCTCTGGCAACATCAATAACACAGCAGCCAGCCCTCTACCAAATTAGAGTGTTAAATTTGGAGGAGAAGAGCCAGTAGTGGGTATATGGGCGTGTGTGTGTGTGCACGCATGTGTGTGTACGTGTGTGTGGGGGGGAACGACAGAGATAAATGGAGACAGGGACAGGCTGGGGTGGCATATTATCAGTGTGGGTCTGTGGATAGATGTTCAGTTTGTCTGCTGGCTGTTGGAGTCCTTGGATAGGCTGTCTGGAGCAGCGAGAGGGCACATTCTCAATGCTGCATATAGAACTCTATTGATTTTCCTGCCTCTCGCTCCTTGTGTCTCCCATCTTTTTTTCTTCACAATCCTTCTTTCTCTCTGCCTTTCTAGCTTCTCTCATCTCCCTCCATACCTGCCTCCCTGACTTTATGTCTTTTATTACTCTGCTGGTCATTGTTATGACTCTCCCTGGCATAATGTTTTGATAGCCTCTTGAACTCCAGTGTGATACAACACAAGGCAGTCAATTGCCATCTAACTGTATCTGTCCCCTGTAGGATCCTCTGCCTCAGCAGAATCCCCATCACTCGCTTTTTAAAAAGAAGTCACTTCACTTTAAATCCATTCATTGGCTAATCAGTCATCCTCCTCTCTGCTTCCCATCTCCGAGTTTCTCTTCTTTCTTTTCATGGTGTAATTCCAGCATTTTTCCATATCAAAAACTCCTGCTGAATCTAATCCAGTGCCAATGGCTGCTGCTTATTAAATGAATGGGCTTTGTTAAAGAAAAGCCTTAATGGACTCTTGGTTCTATCATGGTGCGGGATGAAACAACGTTACATACCGCTCTGTGGTGACTGAGCATAGACCCTTTGAATCCCGCAACCAGGGCTTGCAAAGTGTTGAAAATGAGGTTAGATCAGCTCTGCTGAGGAATCACACCAAGCCTTTTGCGTACATCATTAAGAGTAATAATGATTAAAATCCACTGAATTTGTATTAAATGTTAATGTTAAATTCTGTATAAACAGATGTCTAAATTCAGAGATATCTCAGTCTCAAGGCTGTTATAGAGAGAATGTAAGTGTTATAGGTAATAATCAAGCAAGGCCCCAAATACAGTACAGGAACAATGGAGACAGAATAGGAGTTTACAAAATTCCTTACTTTATTTTTAACACACACATATGACTGAACAAAGGACACAGCAAATACAAAGCACAACATCTGTCATTAAAAAAGGTAAGTTAAAAGTCCAAAGCAGAATGCCAAACTCAGCAAAATAAACTGAGATCTGCAAGAACAGGAGGGCTTTGTGACAACAACCTGACAAAGGGAGAAAATGCAGATGAAATGCACACATCAGGGAGAGGGGTAATAAGGTACAGGTGAATTCAACCAAGACAATAATGAGAGTGGGAAAAGGAAAAGCCACATGAGGAACTCACAAATAAAACAGGGAGTTGCTGAGAGAGGGAAAAGAATAAACTGGCACAGGAATACACACAGACAAAGGGAACAGAGAAATTAACATTTAAAAACACAACTGAAGAGAAAAACTTAGGATATCAGAAACACAAATAATTACAAACATCATGGTACAATAGCTCAGTTGTAAAAACAGAAACCTTCTTACTATAATTATATAAAAATCTGATAATTGCACCTACAGTAACAGGTAAGAGACCAGAGACAAATCATTAAACCCACCATCTTACTGAAAAAGCCCAGCTTTGTGTTGATCCTTCAGGTTGCTTCATTTTTGCCTTCTTCTAGTCTTGCTGCAGTTAGTTGTTATTTTGTGTTCCCTGATTCTCCAGACACGATGTTGCCACCCTCAGATTGGCCTTTACATCAGGATCTCTGACCTAACGTAAACGGGATACTCTTGCTAGCAATTCTAATATCAATATCCAGTCAACAGAGAGCTCCCTTACAAGTGTGAATCAATAGCCCCTGCTTTACACCTAATGAAAGTTTACAAGAGGATGGTGGCCAACAGGACTATCAATACAACTAGTATCAAAAGTCACTTTGCTGCTGAAAATTGCTATTGTATTTTTTTCCATAAAGCAGAACAGAGACACACTAAACAAATGTTATCACATTATTCTTAGACTAAAGTTGTGTAGAAATCCCATAACTGAACAGTCTGCATAAATTTTCATAATTTAGTTAGAAAAGTTAGCAGAAGAGATGTAGCAAACTAAAGACTATACATAGAGGATGGAGGTAGCTCTTTTTCTTTTATGTGAAGTCCTCTGTGAAGCCTTGAGCTGAGTGTCCCCATCTTTGTGATTTGTAACTAGACATAACAAGCAAGGGTTTGATCTGACTGAGAAACAGAGAAACACTAAGCAGTGATATTACAGCCACTTCTCAATCACAAGGAAGGACCGCCCTATGTGGCCTCATTGCCCATTTTCACTCTGGACACCTCCTAGATGTAGTGTTTCAGGCACAGTCAACTGGAAGGAGACCCGGGACAGACCTAGGATATGCTGGAGAGATTATGTCCCTTGACTGGCTTGGAAATGATTTGGTATCCCCATGGATCAGTTCAAAGTTACACTTCTAGACTGCTGCCCTACTCTGACCTGGATAAGCAGTAGAAGATTGGATAGATTATACTATAGTTCAAGAGACTATAGTTTAAGTAATTAACAGTGTTTATTGATGTCAAGAAAGCCAAATTTTGTCATAGTTGTCTATACAACTAGACTTATTTTTGCAACCAGAGGTGTCCCTAGTAGAAAGAATGCAGGTTTAAGATGTGTCCACATTGGTTTCACTTTTCAGAAAATGAAAGTTATGCAGCCTTTATTAAAAGTATATTTAGCAAACCAGATGCTGAGCTGTTACACGTGGCTAGGCTCCAACCAAAGGTAACAATTAAAAAACAGAGGTTACCCTCTTCACATCACAGTGAGTATCATTTAAGATGGCGGCGCAGCAGCAGCACGTAGCGGCCACTCCAGGAGCCAAAAGTGGTGCTTATATCTCGTAATTATACCTTAATTACGGTATAATTATCTTTGTCTAGCCCGATTCTCAAGTGCATGGACATCAAAGACAGCGGTGTCCATGTTTACAACCGCCAGACCATACTCCAGCTAAGAGATCATGCAGCCACTAACCTGAATGACGATGTACTCTACAAACTCCATGACCTCGGCCTGCTACGTAGACCAGACCTTCAGGCTGCAGCGTCGCCTGATGCCGGTGGCCGGGAGAGATGACATTGCAAGCGGTGCTTAAGGAAGCGGAAGCGTGGGAATCGGGCGAGTGTCCGTGCTAGACTAAAAACAAACCCTAGCCAGCCGGCACTTACCTCCATCATCTTGGCCAACGTCTGCTCACTGGACAATAAGCTGGACTACATCCGACTCCAGAGGACTTCACGGCGTGAGTACAGAGACTGCTGTGTCCTTGTTTTCACGGAGACGTGGCTCAGCGACA
>VUQH01034233.1:0-13603 GCA_015106775.1 Etroplus canarensis
AGGCTTCACAAACTAGGAATTTTCTTTGGTGCAGTGGTGCAACATGAAACATAGAACAAAAGAACAAAATAGATAAATAAAACTGGAGTAAAAAATAAGATAAATAATAAAGCAATAAAATTATAGAACTATAAGACTTATAAAACTCTGTATATACAGATGTAAATGTGACTGATTTGTAATGAGCAGCAGATGCAATATAAATGTGCAACTGTAGTGCAAGCTTTGGCTTTAACCTGTGAAGACTGTAGTTGTAGTTAGGAATGGTAGACCAACATGGAGACCAGAGAGCTATCTTTAGGACAAAAGCATGCCAGTTTGGGGACAAGAAAAGGGGGGAAATCCATCTGAGGTATTTCAGAAATTATTTGCCATAGCCAAAACCATAATCTGGAATGTCCCAAAAAAGAAAGAAACTCCTGGCTTACTGAGTAATCAAGGCATCCATGGTAAACAACAACACCTGATGACAGCCATATGGTGAGAGCATTAGAGGAAATGCCGAATCAACATTGGGAAAACCCTCTAAAGAGTAGTGATAGAAATAATATAGTTCACTGTTACAAGGAGACATAGAGAAGATCAACAGTAAAAATCCAAAGCCAGATTGGAAATAGTGACAAAAAATGTGCAAGCCTTCTGGCTGATCTGATGAGACAAAGATGAAACTCTGCAAACGTGATGACAAGGCAGAAACATTGAGAAAGAAGGCATTTACTCATAATCCTAAACATACTTTCTCCTCTGTCAAGCATAGTGAAGGTTACATTGTGGCTTGGGCTTGCATGGCTTCTTATGGAGCAAGCTTAATCCTTTTTATTGATTGAGTAGAATTAATGCAGAAGTATACAGAAATATAGTGTCTGCCAGTTTATGGAGAAGTGCATCCAAACTAATTGAGAGGATCTTTATTTTACAGCATGATAATAATTCAAAACATACTGCCACCTCAGCAAAGGACTTCATCGGGTTTGACTGATCAAGTCAATGACCAAATCTACATTTTTACCTCTGAAGAGAAGAGTAAAGAGAAACCTTGAAAAGAGAACCAAAAGATGTTGTGGTAAAAGCTGGGACAGACACGATGAGTCTGTGGGTTGAAGGCTTGATGCAGTTATTGTGAGCAAGAGATATGTAAAAAAGTATGAAGTATTTTGGACTGTTTGAATGGTTGAATGAGGCACCTTGAGTGCTTAGTTAGAGTCGAAAAGCACCATATAAGTACCTGTCTATTTACCATTTACCAAATACCAGGGAATACGAGCTGAAACTCTGGTCTCTCTTCTCATATTCATCAGTGCACAGTGAAAACAATAATTGCCATTGCAATACCTATTTATTGGCTTCATTAACATAACTGGCTCAGCAAAATTCGTAATGGGTTCAATGCGCCTCCAGTTGCAACCTGCACCTTAAGGTGCTGGAAGTGTCTCTATTTTAATGCCCTTAACACAGACACACACACGCACACACACACACACACACACACACAAACATACACTCCTGCTAACCAGTTTTAGAATAGTAAGCCTTATGGATTATTGCTGTAAATATAAATATGAGTTGAACCAGCATGCTTGTGTGCAGTATAAGACAGTCAGTCATGTATTAGCAGCCAGTGAACAACTCCTCTGAAGCAGACATGATAAGTGCAGTGGGTAATTATGGAGAACAGGCTGTATTCAGTATACTGATTAGTCACCTTTGGCAGCGTCACTTTCAGCCAGTTAGACTGTCATCACTACTGGACCTCTCCATGGAATTGGAGTCTGTTACTGCCTGCTGTACTGATATCAGCAAATATAGCAAAATGCCTACTAAACATTTTTTAGCAAACAGTCTACATTATTGCTCTTACAACCCAGAGAGGTGACAAAGAGGTGGCAGCATGGCTCACAACAGAGTGGGAGGCCCACCACTGATCTGGTAAAAACAGAAAAAAAGGCCAGCTGAGCATCCTGTCAAAGGGTGATTCTAGAAAAATAAACTGATTCATTGCAAAAACAAAATCTTATATTTTACATAGGCTTTGGTTTCGAAGAGAATTAGTCATTAGATCAAACTGGAGACTGGAGATAAAGACCATTTTGTACACTTCAGCAGACAGAGGAAGAAGCATGTAAATATTATTACATTATTTTTTTACATTGGTCATTTTTCAGACATAAAATATACAAACAGACAGACTTTGACTCCTCCATCTTTGACTGCAGATGGTGACGTTAGTCTTTGTTTTGCTCTAAAAATGTGCTGCAAGATAGAGTGTCTAACCAGAACCTGCAGCAGGGGAAGAGCTGTTTGATGTGTCACTACACGGAGCTCACCGAGGTTGCAGAGCAGCACAAGAAATACCATTCCAAACTGCCAGATAGTGGTTCACGGGATGAGAAACTTACCGAAGAAACAACTGACAAAGTATATATGGTACAATTTATTAATGTGTTTATGCACTTTTTGCAGCCTTCTGGCCATATTTTTGTGTGAGCTCTTAAGAGAAAAGTGCACTCAGACCTTATCAAAAAATACCCCACACATCAGGGCCAAGCATTCAGACTTTCCCTTAATTTAACACCCATCTGTGTGTGTGTGTGTGTGTGTGTGTGTGTGTGTGTGTGTTAATACACAGCGCAAAAGTTATGGAACCAGGGCTTTTCAAAGGGGGTACACTATTGACACCAACTGCTTTCATCCCATGCTGCCACCAGTTAATGCTCTTCCAGCAAAGTCTTTGACAGTACAGCATGTGAAGGAAAAAAACAACAATTATTATTTTAGTCCAGCTGCTCTGTTACAGCTGTGGCATGATTTTTCTCCCCAGGTATAATATGCTGTGGGACTGCATTTGGAAAAAGTCCACTTTTAGTGTTTTACACCTCAAATATCATGTCCAATAATCTTTCCCCACAGGCGCAATGCTGTTGCTAGTCAATGTGCACTGATTTCTCAAGCTTTCTAATGAGAGAAGCAAGGCTTTTCTTTCTCATTTTGCTCTGCCCAACCTCTCCTCACTGATGTTGCTGTTTTTCTCCCGGAGCTGGAAGTCTTCCTGGCTTCTGGGAGTGTGAGAAGGCCTAATGGCTCCAATGGGAGTGACACCAAACTGTCTTTGATAAATTGTTTTTAAATTACAACATAATTTCATTTAGCCAGCAATTTCCACAAGACTCCTACAGAGAAGAGATTCAGGCTATGTCGGGATTGGCTTACAAACACGCATGCACGCTCACATACTCTCGCACACACACTCATGCAAATGTGCACACGCACATAAACCCGGAGTCATCTGCTTTGGCAAGGATAGTGTTACATGACCTGCAGCCCGGAGGCTAACCAAATTACCGCCTCCAAACTACTAAAGTGGTCATTAAGGACACTCTCTCTCTGTGTCTCTTTGTGTCTGTCCGTTGCTCGCTCTCTCTTTTTCATCATCTTCTCTAACCATTTTCCATCATCATTCTTAATTATTTCTCTTAATCTATTTGTTCTTGCTTTCATGTTTTCACCCACTCACTTCTCCCTCTTTCATGCCTGCTCAAACTTTTTTCATTTCTCCCCTTTTTTCTGAGTAATGCTCACTGTTATCACTCATCATCCCTCCATCTGTTTCTTTTTTTTTTCTTTTTCCTCTTCTCTCTCCCTGTCTCTCTTTCTGCCTTTGCTGGTAAAAGCTTTATGATTGTGGCTTGCCTCGGTATTACTGTTCAGACTGTCAGCTGTGCATCATTACACAAACACACACGCAGCATTACCAGCCTTCATTACACGGGCATTATGGGGTAATGCACACACGCACACAAACTATGTAATACCAGTGATGAATGTCTAAATGATCCATAATGATTCAGAGCTCTGAACCTTGTTATCCTTGCCCCACCCTGATAAAACTTGCACACATTAGCGGAAAGGTAGGTTTTAAATGTATTGAAATGTGAAAAAAAGCTACTTTCAAACTGATGACTCAGAAGATGTCTGACACATCAGTTTGAGCAATTTGTGGGGAATGCTACAATTAGTTTTGACTCCAATTTGAAGATGTAGGGTCATTGTCTGGAACCCTCCCTTCTCCACAGAAAAACAACACAAAGTCATATTTGCTTTTATCAAAGCCAGTGTAAAATGTTGGTTTTTGTATAACCCTGTGACATGAGGTTTAAAAAAAAAAATGAAAATGTCAGTTTACATTTGACTCACAAGGCAGTGAATGGCCACTGTTGTCTCTTCTGACCACAGGGAGGATCCTCTGAACCTCTGGGCAGACCAGCGGTGATCATCCTTGTGGTTCTGTAGCCACCTTTCTCAAAGCCAAGTGGTGTAGATTTTTTTTCACTACCATTCTAGTAAACATATTGTCTTTCAAAAGGCTGTCCAAAATGTCAAAGTGGGCATCTGCCCAGGGACAATGGATCCTAAGCTTCCTACAGATGCATCCACCTACAACCCCAATTCTGAAAAGGTTGGGACGTCCTGTAAAATAAAAATAGAAAAATAAAAACTCAATGAAGTGATTTCCAAATTTCATAAATCAATATTTTATTCACAAAAGAACAGAAAACATGTCAAATGTTGAAACTAAGTCATTTTACCATTTCATGAAAAATACTAGATCATCTTGAATTGGATGGCAGCAACACATCTCAAAAAAGTTTGGACAAGGGCAAACAAAGACTGGAAAAGAAATTGGTACTAAACAGAAACAGCTGGAGGAACATGTTGCTACTAATGAAGTTAAGTTATTCCTGTCTGTGGCCATCAAACTCTATAAGTCTTCCCTGTGACTCCTTGACCTGTTTAATATTGTATATATTACATATTGTATTTAACTTCGGAGATATTTATGTTACATATTGCAATTTAATTGTTACCAGGCTCCATTTGATTGGGAGGATTTACTACCTTTACTGGTCTAATGTGATAATAATAATGTGATAATAATGTGAATGCGTTTGGGTTAGGGTCAGACATAACAAGCATTTTGGAGATCCTTTGGATGACATACATGCCATGTCACACGAGCAGCTTGTGTAGAAATAAATATAAACATGACTAAAAACTAAAGACACGTTTAGTGTGATTGATCTACAAGATGGTTTTAAAAGGCAATAACAATAAATAACTTTACTAAAAGTATGTAAAGGCTATTTCAAAATGAATGCAAGGTAAAACTCAGATAAATAATTAAGAAGTTTGAAGAAGGAGTGCAAAAATGAATAAATTCAATAAAATTGCTCGGTGGGAAAATTTTAAAAGAAGGTTAAATGAAGAGTTTAATTTAAGCCCTGCTTGATCGGAAGAAAGCTCCAGTGATGTTGTAATATGTGTTTATTTAATGCACCAACTTAAATTCAGAAATTAAGAATAATTAGGTAATTTAGATAGATTGCAGTTCCTTAGAAAAGATCACATGATTAATAATTACCAATACTACCACTATGACTAGTACAGCTACTTCTACTACTGATAATAATAATAATAATAATAATAATAATAATAATATTAATAATAAGTCTAATTGCCAAATGACCAGGAAAAATCACATTTTAAAAGTTTTTATCCTGTCTCACATGCACACTTAACAAAGAAATAGTATATAATATATGTTAAGATTTATTTTACTTGCAGATGACACAAATGTATTCTGTTGGTTAAATATTTGAAAACAACTTTTGGGTTTTGTTTCAATGTTAAAAATGTATAATATTTGACAGTTCCATGATCAGCTCCATGATTCAAAAAGCAAGCTCATAAAAAAAGATGTTGAAATTGAAAGAGTGACAGAAAATTTCTTGGTATAATAAGAGACAGCAAATTATGCTGGAAGCCACAAATAAACTATATTAAACACAAAATATCTAATTCAGTAGCAAAAATATGCAAATATTTCTTTAACCAAGCAACATTATAGCTATTATATTTTTCTTTTATCCTGCCATACATGATTAATTAGGTAGAAGTAGAAGTGTGGGTTAATACAAAGACGAGCTTCATACTTCATGATCTAGTGGATTTTTAAAAAAATATGTATTATGCAGCAAACCAGTCACTACCCATATGTATCCAAAAGTTTTTATAAAGACAAAGAGCGACCATGATTTAAGAGGAATATGTATTTTTAAAAAACATCAGTAAGGACTAATGCAAATTTCCACTATGCTTCTTTTAAAGGGGTGAGTTTGTGACACAGTTGTAGTAATGAGTTGAAATCATTTACAACATTAAGTGCATTTAGACAAAGGGTTATAAATATTGTCTTGCACCATTACTAAAGAGGATGTTAAAAGAAAACTTCAAAGGAAGTCAGGCTTCGAGAGGTTAGTGATTTGTGTTATGTTTTATTGTCTGTTAATGTCTATTAATGATTTCGTTTAATATGATATGTTGTCAGGAGACAAGGAGAGGCATCTCAAGGTGAGGCTTCAGCCTGTTCCTTTTTTGGTTTCATAGATTTCGTAATTAGTCAATTAATCATAATGTTGTGACTGTATTATTGGAGTATATATATATCAGCACTTTTAAAACATATTTCATTCAAAATCATTATTCTGAAGAGGAAAAACGGTGAAATATCCTGAACTGAGTCAGCAGTTCCCACAAACCATTTTGTAGCTTGAAAACTCCCACATCAATCTGTGGTTTGATGTGTATAATGTTGGAAATATGATTTGAGTGTCAAGACTCTTCAAGGCTTTTAGTCTTCTTTAGTTCACTTGGTTCCAGTGCAGTGTCTGTGGATGCTGTGTCATACATGTTATGGTGTAATATAAATATATTCTCTTAATATCAGGCAGCAGTGACTATCTCTACTAATTCTCTCCATTCAAAACTCAAACATGACCCAAAGGATCAGAGTATCTTTAACACTCCAGTAAATTAGTTTACATCAGAGCACATCTGGCAGCCCTCTTTATATGTGGGATACTTACACACACGCACACACATGCACACACAAAGTAAACCATAAGTGGAGCACTCTGTTTAAAATTAAAACACATTGCCACTGGTAAATCAGATGATATTGTATGTAAATAAAATCTGTAGGCTTTGAGCTGTAAAGTCCCACATGTGCCGCAAACAGCCATGGGCTTCAGTCAGCTCATTAAATACATTGTAAACAGATATCACAGCAATGAGTGCTAAAGAAAATGACTGTAGGAGGTTTGTTCTCACCAAGGGAGAAACACGCACAATGTTACACATAACACATTAAAATCCAACAGTGTCAAACCAGCCCATTAAAGCAGTCAACACTGTGCTAACAACTCTACCCGAATTCATGGTAAATTCCTGTATAAAGACTGATTTACTTCAGTTGCTAGTAGAATATATTATATCACAAATGTATTTGCACATAGATGTAATGAAAAAAGTTCCGTGTTGTGATTTTAGTTGTGATGACTACGTTGTTGTTAATGTCCTTTGTCCATAATGGAAACTCGTTACTCATCAGAGGCCCAAACGAGAATCTGCAGATATTTGAATAGTTTTCTGAGGGGACCCAGGGGGAAAATCTGCACAATTCTGCAGATTGTTTTTTGGCTTGTCATACTATCAGTGATGAGTTAAAAATCAGAATCATTGTTTATTCAAGATGGTTTAAATAATGCAACATTACAGCAGGCATTACAACAGGCTGAAAGAAATATCAATTTACTGAAGCTTTTGAATTTAACACGTTTGATTTCATCAAGGAGATGCCAGGATTGGTTTTCAGGACAGCCTTTTCACATCTATCAAAGTCACAGCAACAAACGGCAGAGATAGTGGGGAGGAAATGACAAAGTTTTGCCTAGCAACACGTGCCTCTGAAAATATCTGTGGAAAATCTGCAGAATTATGTGAGTGCAAATTCCATGTGGGCCTGCTCATCACTTAATCACTTATATTCAGTAAAACAGAGCCAACATTTATTCTTTCATATATATATATATATATATATATATATGTGTGTGTGTGTGTGTGTGTGTGTTCAACAATAATAATCACTAAAATAGAAATAAAAACAGTTCTACGAAGGTGTTTCACGTGAAAAACCTAAGAAATTAAAATGATTCTTTCCATGTACGTCTTTGGATTTGGCATTTGGATTTTATTAACCTTTAGTGAAAGTGTAAAGAAATGTATGATATAAGTAACAATACTAACTCTCCCCAGCCCCACCATCAAAATTTAGATCTTTTACAGCAGATCTTTCCTACTGTATGACGTTATTTTTTAAAAATTTGTCTTTGAACTGCATTTGATACAGTATGGGCAAAAAGATACAAAAAAGAGAATCTATAAAATCAAGCTATAAAAAGAAAAAATAAATGCAAAAGCCCTGAAAATCTAAAAGGAAAGAAATTGGGGATATTTTTCCTTTGCAATATTGATATTATCGCTCAGTTTTTCTCTTCCTCTCTTTCTTCCAGTGTCTGTTAGCCCTTTATTTGATCTAAGGGCCACCACTGACTGTTGACTCCTGCTGTGTGAGTTTGTGAGTGTGTGTGACTGGTAGCCATGTCCAGCCAAATGACCTCTCTTGGGGCAATGGCTGCCGTCTTTGTTTTATGACTTGTCATAAAAGTGCCATCTGCACACGCACGCACACACGCGCACACACAAACGCACACACAAACACACACACACAGCAGGACTTTCTAGTGGCCTTTACATTCGGAGAGATATTCATGATCCCGTGTGTGTGTACCCAAACCAAGGAATGCTTCCTCTGGGTGTTTTAACAGTTTCAACTGGAACCAGCCACTAAACTACTTTGCAGACACAAACCAGAATATTTCTAAGTTTACATTTTTTTTCAGAAAAAGCCGCAGAAGTAATGCATAGATAGAGAGATAGATAGATTCATATATATATATATATATATATATAGTGACACAGGGAAGGGAGGAAACTAGTTGATGTACGTATATTGCTTTATTAATTTATATTAATGTTTCTATCCTACAGAGAAATTATCACCACAGTACTTTGGGGGTCCATGGCAAAAAAGGGAGCTGCTGTGCCAGACTAATATTAACTTTGTGCTCCTCCCATTTTCCTTGCTCGCTAACATGCACGTCACAATTTGTCATTCTGCTATGATAGGATTGATGGATGGCACAAAGAAAAAGAAGGAGGAACATGCTGCTCTGAACCGAACTTACCTTTCTCCAGCACATGTACAACCGTTAACATATTCTTTTGAAGACTCAGGGAGCCAGTGTTTTTCATCCTGGGGTCAGGACCCCCATACAAGATGAATATTTTGGGTGGTGACATGAATGATAGGTAGATCTGTCGATGAAAACATATCTGCCTGAAGAGGTGCAATGGATTTTGTTTGTTTGTTGTTGTGTTTTTTTTTTCATCTAACCTTTTTGTAACCTTACTCAAGGGAGTCTAAGTGGAAATAATTTTCAGAGATCCAAACTGTGACTCTTTGCTTCTCTTTAGAACCTTGCTTCGTAAAGGTTTTCAGCAAAGCTAGAGAATATTTTTTTCTCCTACAAAATGCTGAGCAGCTTCTTCTTCAGGCCTCTGAAATCTATTCAAAAGTTTGATAAGATTTTAAGAAAATGGATGGATGAGCTGACAGACTGTAAACATGCAAAATGTCATCAAATTTCTGACAAATTAATGCAACAGTTGAAAGATTAATGACTTAGCTTTAGTTTTAAGAAGGGCTGCCAGTGTTCAACTGTCAACAGTTGTAGTGGTTGTAATTAATGTTAACAACAATACCCACAATAGTAATAAGTAATGATAAACTTCATTGAGCAATTTTAAAACAATATCTCAATGTGTTACCGAAAGAAAAAGAAACAGTTTTAAAGCAACCAGGATGGATAGTCTTTTTTCATACCCTTTAAGTAGCCCTGGAGACGAGGCGTGTTTGAGGTGAGAAATCACTTCCAAAAAGCCCGGAGTCCAACAACATAAAAAATATCCAAAAAAATCAAATAAATAATCACACATAAAACACAAATTTGCAATGTAGGCTGCTATAAAATACTGACTTGACTACTCACGAGCTCCTAAAAGCTGGCATTTGCCATCAGTTATTACTTGTTTAGCTACAGGAACATCTTTTAAATTAAATGTGATTTTAGAATTACCTGGGACCCTTTGCCATCTTTGTAACACCTGATACCCCGAAAGAGGGCCCAAACACAGAAGTCTGGAGACAAGATGCAGTTACTCTAATTAATGCCCTCCTTGTCCAGTCTGTGAGCTTTGGTGCAGGGCATTATCTTGGCAAGTTTGTTGTGGTGCCTTATTTTTTCCATTTTGTGATGATGGATTTAATGGTGCTTTTTGGGATATTTTTAGTCACCTTACTCTGATTTGAACTTGTCCACAGCTTTGTCCCTGAGCTGTTTGGAGAGCTCCTTGGTCTTGGGTGTTGCAGACTTTGGAGCCTTTCAGAACAGGTGTACATGTACTTAGATCATGTGGCTTGAAGGTAGCACCATATCTTATTTAGGGGCTTCATGGCAAAGGGTTGAATACTTAACGCACACATCACTTTTTTAGATATTAAAAAAAAGGTTGTTGTTTGTTTGTTTTTTTTTTAAATTTTACTGCAGCAATGTGGACTATTTCATGTAGGTCCATGACATAATTATTGAAATGAAACATTTTAAATTGCATGTTGTAATGCAAAACACTGAAACAAATGCCAAGGGGTGTGAATACTTTTGCAAGACACTGTATAGCAACAATATTGCAAAGAGAAAACTATGAAAAAAGGCAATGGAGCAATAATAACAGAACAAAACATATGCAGTCAGCTGGGATCTCACAATATTTGGTTTTTATTTTAATGAATAACAAGGTCACTTCCTATATACCTTGATGACAGATCCATGTACAAAACAAGGGGTGATATTGTGAGACTGATTTAGGCAGAAGAATTTAAAATACTGTATATATATACTAATGAACTGGAGTCAACATAAAAAGGTTTCTTACTCTTCTTAGGAAGCAAGATATAAATGGTCCTACAGTCATGATGTAACTTTGGACTCATTTTAAGACAGGGCTGCTGCTGATGAACTGTGACTGTGTGTGTAAGAGTTCACCGTTCTGAAGTGTAGATAAGCACACATCATGATTTGTTGTGATCCTCACTGATCACGCCATGTAAAAATGTGACTAAAATATCTGTGGGAGCTGCAGGTATTTAATAAACTCTGCGAACAGCAAAACCTGAGTTATATTCATCAGCTGGAGACTCTCATTAGTCTAGGCCTGTTACAGGCTCTTTTGCATTTCAAAAAGTTGTATTTTGATGCACACTTGAGTTTAAAATAGATGTTGTGAAGCAGGTAAATTCGTAATACGTGAATGACTGTTTTGTTGTTGTTTGATTCGTTTTTCTAAATAAATGCTGGAGACGCATGTGACATGTGAAGCATGAACCATGCCATTTGCACTCCAAAGGGTATGAATATCATTGTGTATCACAATGGCATCGTTTAACCTGAGATTTGTTTAGGCAGAGTAAGTGAGTCTGAATTTAGGTGTCTTGTGTAAAATTGCATGAACTGGCAATCTTGCTTTAGCTGTCTAGTCAGTGGTATTTTTTTTTTTGACAGGGAGTGCAGTAAATATACTGGCAAGTTCTATAGCACAGTGATTACTAAACCAGAGCAAATCAGTGAAGCAGCACAAGAACACAATGCAGCAACCACACACAAATGACAGTTTATTGTTTGTTATTTTGCTTTTCTAAGTACCTCAATTTTAGTGTTTTCATGGATGTTTCCTTTTCTCTTGCAAAATACTTTGATAAGTAATCAAACAGGTGATAACTTACTTTTGACCATGTAGGTAGTTACTAGGTTTTCTCTTTTGTAACAATCTTTTCTTTTTGCACTTCCAGCTGTCATTTTAATGAATAACAATGAGAGTAATGTAATCCATCAGAAAGAAACACACACACACATAAAGTGGACACAAGTGCGACTGCCAGTCAGTCTTCTCTCTAATGAAGACACCATGCTGAAGGACTGAAAGATGTGCTCTGCACAGATTAAGAGAATGAGAAGGATTAATGGGCAGAAGAGAGGGGGGGGATGCATGAGGAGACAGGTAAATGTGGGATGTGACAGAAAATACAAGTGAGCAAAAGAAAAGACAAAAATATAGCAGGGAAGGATGCAAAGGAGGAAACAGAGATGGAATGCATAGATAAAAATAGGCAAAGAAAGAAGTTTGAAAGTTTGAAGAAGCGCACACACACACACACACACACACACACACACACACACACACACACACACCTCACACTGACATGGTAAAGACACTAATAGAAAGCCAATATGAGTACAAGAAAGAACAGAGCCTGGGGAAATGAGAATGTGGACTAACACTTGAGTTTCTCCTCCAGTGCTGTCCCCAATGTGCCCTATTGATTTGAGATACGGATGAAAAAGTGGGGCTGCTGAACAATATGGCTGCTGAGTGTTTGAGTGAATGAAAGTGAAAAAGAAGAAAATAGTCACAAATACAGGGGGAAAAAAATGTGGCTACAAGATGTTATGAGTTGTTTTAACAAGGCCCCGAGCTTTTCCTCCACATTTATTCACCCAGAATAAAGGAGTACATGGTTAGTACTTTTTTTATAGTTTCTCAAACATTTAATCAAGTTGCTTGTAACACACAGCTGGAATACATTACATGCTGAATGAGATCGGAAACGATAAATGAAGACTTTGAAACTTGATGGCAATGGTTTGGATATTTTCCTTGACCTCAGTGTAGACTGACTGAAATATAGAAGAGCAGCTGTTGTGGGAATTGCAGTCAAGTGTGCTTTCAAATAATATGCTCCAGATTGTCAAATACCCAAATCAGGCCACTTTCAGAGTGCAAGCGAACACCATAAATGTAGACACATGCATTTAATCAAAGTGGCACACTATTTATCTATTTATTTAAATTATCATTTATTTCTGCATTGCAACCTGGTTATGGGGGCAACAATCATGTTCACTCCTACTCTCAGTTGCAAGCCTGGGCAAATGGGGAGTGTTGCGTCAAGAAGAGCATCTGGTGTAAAATCATTGGCAAAGCAAATACGCAGATTAATAAAACAACTTCCATCCTCGATCAGTCGAGGCCCAGATTAACAACAACCTCATCTAGTGTCATTAGCCAACAGGGTGCTGGTGCAAACTATGATACTGCTGGCTGAAGATAAAGGAGGAGGTGAAGTGGAAGGCATGATAGGAGACAGAGAGAGAGAAGGAAAGGTAGGAGGGTGGAAGTGAGAGTAGGGACGTTAAATGTAGGGACTGTGACTGGTAAAGGGAGAGAGCTGCTGATATGAAGAAGAGAAGGAAGGTAGATATATTGTGTGTACAAGAAACCAGGTGGAGGTGAAGCAAGACCAGGAACATCGGAGGTGGATTCAAACTGTTCTACTATGGTGTAGGTAGGAAGAGAAATGGAGTAGGGGTCATCTTGAAGGAAGAGTATGTGAAGAGTGTTCTGCAGGTGAAGAGAATGTCAGACAGAATTATGATGTTGAAGCTGGAAACTGAAGGTGTGTTGTTGAATGTTGTTACTGCACATGTCGGATGTCAGAAGAGAGAGGGGAATTTTGGAGGCAAAGGGAACAGAG
>VUQH01034236.1:0-12398 GCA_015106775.1 Etroplus canarensis
GATGTTCCTAGCCTTGCTTCCCCTCCACCTGGTTTCTTGCACACACAATATACTTACCTTCCTTCTCTCCATCATATCAGCCAGCTCTCTCCCTTTGCCCGTCCTAGTCCCTACATTTAAAGTCCCTACTCTCACCTCCACCCTCCTCCCTTTCCTTCTCTCTCTCTGCCTCCTGACACGCTTCCCCCCCCTCCCCCTCCTTGGTCTTCGGCCAACAGTAGCATAGTTTCCACCGGCACCCTGTTGGCTAACGGCACCGGAGGCGGTCGTTGTTAACCCGGGCCGCAACCGATCCGGTATGGAAGTCGTGTTATGAATCCGCATATTTGATTTGGCACAGTTTTTACGCCAGATGCCCTTCCTGACGCAACCCTCACCATTTACCCGGGCTTGGGACCGGCACTAGGACTACACTGGCTTGTGGGCCCCGTGGCTGGTTTATGCACTTAAGAAATTAATGTTACTTCCTACACTTTAATTTCATAAATGCACTTAAGAAATTAAAGTGTAGGAAGTAACATTATAGAGAGAGTTCTACAAAGATAATTACTGAATCTAAATATGTTAAATTGCTCTTGCAAAGATAATACTATCAAAGATATTATCAAAAGTATTTGCACATGCAAAATACATTTTGCAGTGATATAGAGCAGCTAAACTAAAGTACATTTGAGGAATTTAAAGAAGCACATTTTCCTGTGTAAAGAAGATTAATCACAATGAGGCAGATTTGTTGTTAAATAGATTGTTTTGATTAGTTATTAAATTCTAAACAAGATTGTAGCTGTAGTTACTGATCATTGAGAGCATTGCACTAGAATCTTACATTTATTTACTGGGATTAGTGTCCTACACATGCAAATCAAGAGCCACTCTCTGTGAAGAGTTAAAATATTTGTAGTGACTGCGAGCCGAGGATTGAACAGGGCGTTTGAGATTCAGGTCCCGATGCCTGAGCTGCAGCTCAATTATGAAATTATGATGATTACTTATCTCCAAATAACAGAGCGCAGTGCGTACGTGTGTGTGTGGTCCTGGTTTCACACATATGTGTGCAAATCTGTGACCAAGCAGAGCTCAGATAAAGGCCTACGTTTACTGATAAATTATTCAACAAGGACAAGACAAACTGAGAACTAGGAAAAAAGAGGGCATAGATCTGACGATGCATTCTCCATACAGCCAACTTGAAAGATGTATGCAAACGTACATAGATTCTGTATTCAGGTCCTGTGCAGGGGGCTGCCATCCAATTTTTCGTTTGAACTTTCCGTTGAACTGAAAAGGTTTATAGTTTATTGTTTTCTAAGTTAAATGAAATGAATTTGAGAGAGGTGTGCAACAAATTCCCGTACATGAATCCAAACGAGCACAGCTACATGGTTTACAGCTCTGCCTGCTTCAATGAATGGATGCTTAAACTAGTTTGTCAGTCTTTGACTGTGGCTCATTTGTTATAATTTTGTCACAAAATCTAATATGTTAATATGTTTACTAGGCAGGCTCTGAAATCGGTATGTTGTACATAGTGTATTTTGAATGTAAACACAGCTGTATCCAGGAGGTACACCCAACAACAGTGCTTTCACCTTAATGCCTCCCCAACCAGACAACGTTGTACATTATTGAAAGGACAACTGCTCTTAAACAGGCTGCGTGTTTCTAAAGAACAGGGTGTTTTCTTTTCCTATCCTACTGCCCTCTGTTTGACAGCCCCCAAAGGAGACCGGCACTTTTGTCATAGCACGCAACATTATAGACAGGACACTGGCAAACCTGATTCTCTGCTGCTGTGACTCCTTCCAGGCTAAAGCCTTTTTTTTCTCCTGCCAGTTCATCCCAGAGGAGATCAAGATAAATGGTTGCATAACGTCAGGTTTTGAAGTTGCTCACTATTAACTATTAAGGCATGCAGATTATTCTTAAATGCCGCACTCTTTGTGGCACTGTAGACTGAGTTGTCAGCTTGTTTGCTAATATTAATGCAGTCTATTGCAACAGTCTTGCAATAAAACTGCACTCCGTGAAAGTTTTAATGTTGTTTTTTTTTAGTTAGGCTATAGTTTGTGGTTGTGTTAAACGGCATTGCAGTTCAGCTGGGTTGTCTTTCTGTTCGTGTGTCTGTCCTTTGCAAATCTTGTTACCACTACTGGAGCTGACTTGTTTGCTGGATCTGTACCAAACTCTGTGTGGTTAAGACCTATGATGGTCTGCTATTATAACATTTTAAAGAACATGCAGTGAAAGATCAAGGTCACAGGGAGTGGTAAGTGAAAATCTCATTACAGTCATAGGAGCTGACTGGATTACTGGATCCATGTCAGTGCTTGGTTAATCACCACGATGGGTAGAAGAATTAATAACATTTTGGAGGTCTGTGCATCTGGCCATCTGTCCGTTACAAAATTTACCACTACAGGAGCTGACTGTTTTGCTGAATCATTTCCAGTCTTTGTGTGGATATGGCCTATGATGGGTAGAACATCTGATAACATTTTCGGGATTGTGTGGTCAACGGCCAAGGTCACATAGGGTCAGATTTAAGGCAAAGGCATACTAGCTGAGTTATAAGCATTTCATTAGGTATGCAGTGTTTGTGATACACCCTATTTCTTTTGGGTTTGTTGTTTAACTATCTAACCTACTCTGATTGATGTAAATAAGTCCACAAACTCTACTTTGACTGTAAAGTTGAGTTAACACTTCTCAAACAGTTGCCAAAGCAAAACTTTAAAACTAAAAGTTACTGCTGGACTCTTACATTAGACTTTAATCATTTTAGCTAAGTGTACCTTATAAAGTGAAAATGAGTGTGTTTCATACAAACACAATTGAGTATATCAAAAATTTAAGAGGAGCTTGTCCCACTCACTGGTCAGCGCATGCAATGCATCCTAAACGCTGCAAAACATAAACCAAATCTTTCTTGCATAGAAGGTAGTTTTATAATTGAAGAAGCATTTAAGAAATTCTCAAACACTACCTAGCTGTGAATTATTGCTGCTTCTTTCATTTCTGAGAATTAAACTTTATGTGATTAGTATCAGTTAGTCAGAAAATCCAGATATGTTATTTACTTTGTCCAACCCAGTTCTCATGGCTGCCAAATCAATTTCCAGGGTTGTTCAGCGAATATGCCATGATACAAACTGAATTCTTGTTTGTTTCTGCTTGTGTCTTTCCCCAGATGGCCAACACCACCAGCCTGAGCCACATGGTGACAGGTCTGAAGCCCAACACGCTGTACGAGTTTTCTGTCATGGTGACCAAAGGCCGCCGCTCCAGCACGTGGAGCATGACAGCCCAGGGCACCACCTTTGAGACCAGTAGGAGCACTACAGACATGCAGACACAAATAATTTCGCATAAACACACAAAATGTACATAATTACAAAGACATAAACACCAGCAGTGTAACGAGCCCCTGGCTGGCTTATAGTGACATTTGACTTCTTGCAGAACAAATGGAAGGAGGGGAAACACCTGAGGATTATCAAGCTGTGACTCCACAGTATAGTCCAGTGTAATCCAAATACAAAGACAGGTATTTACCAAAAGATCGCACGTCAACTAAAAGTGAAACTGAGGAAAGGTGCAACAAATTTTGGGTTAATTGAAGATAATTTCAGCTTTGTTCACTGAGAGTAAGTTGGACTAACCACACTTTCATCCAAAATATGCTAACAACAACAAAAGCAATGATAATAATAAGTATTATTATTATAATTATAATGGTTTTATACAAATAGACTACTTGTTTACATTTTTGTCTTGACTTGCAGACTCAGGCCCTGGTGTCTCATCTTCAGGAGCAATAAAGCCACAAACCAAGACCTCACTCTATCATGGGTTCAGGCTCCAAAATGCATTTCGTTTGGTTTATTGATCTGAACAGCCTTTTTTTATTTCAACCCAGCCAGGGGTTTGGTTTACAAATGAAGAAGTAGATGATATTTACCTTGTCATAAACACACACAAAAAAATATATATAAGTACTACAAGTACTATATATATATATAAATACTGGTACATACAGATAAAGAGCTGGAGATTCTTGCTTTTCTGTACACCAGGAACACTTAAAAACTTAAACTAACTCCTATGAAAACGTGCAGACATACATTTTACTCATTTCCTGTAGTAAAAGTTCATAGTTAGAATGTGCGCCACCTCAACCCATGATTTACCCTTAACAACTCAAAAAATGTCCTGTCTCAATCCCTGTCACAGCTCCCAGCTCTTCTCCCAAAGATGTGACTGTGGTGAGCAAAGAGAACAAACCCCGCACCATAATTATCAACTGGCAGCCTCCCTCTGAGGCCAATGGAAAAATCACTGGTGAGTCTCCAAGTTTCTCGTGTGTCTCACAGATTTGTAACTCATTTTTATTGTTATTTGGATCCTTCAGATTACTTTGTAGCATTAAACCCAAACTAATGGAATTGAATCTGAGTGAAGATTTACTCTACAGAAAGTGAATATGTATGTTAAATGTCTGATCACTACACTGCAGACATAAATGTTTGTGTTAAAAGTAGATAACACTTTAGTAAACGATTTAACATGCACTATGTTGATAAACGTGTTGGACCACACCTCCATGAACTTTTATGATACCCCATTCTAAATCCATAGGCAGTAATATGGAGTCATAACAGCTTCCACTCTTCTAGGAAGGCTTTCTACAAGATTTTGGAGTGTTGCTGTGAGAATTTTTGCCCATTCATCCAAAAGAGCATTTTAGGTCAGACACTGATGTTGGAGGGCCTAGCTCACAATCTCTATTGTAGTTATTACCAATGAAGCTGGATGGAGGTGAGGTCAGGGCTCTGTGTGGATCAGTGAAGTTCATCCACACCAACTCATCCAGCCATGCCTTTATGGACCTTGCTTTGTGTGCACTGCTGCACAGTCTTGGAGGAACAGAAAAGGGCCTTCCCCAAACTGTCTGTACAAAGTTGGAAGCATATAATTGTCCACAATTTCTTGATCAGTTAAAGCTTTAAGATTTCCTTTCACTGGAAGTTAAGAGACCCCGACCAATCTCAGAATAAGAGCCCCATAGCATTATCCTTCCTCCACCAAATTTTACAGCTGGAACAGTACAGTCAGGAAGGTAGTGTTCTCCTGACATTTGCTAAATCCAGACTCATTCTACCGGATAGAGAAACACAATTCGTTACTCCACAGAACTCGTTTCTACTGCTCCAGAGTTCAGTGCTTCACACAACTCCACGGGACGCTTGACATTGTACTTGTAAGGCTTGCACGCTGCTGCTCAGAAATGTAAACCCATGCCTTGATGCTTCTGGTATACAGGTTTGTGCTTATGTTAACTTTTATGCACTACCACTTCATGGCTGAGTTGTTGTGATTCCTAAACACTTCCACTTTGCAATAATACCACTTAGAGTTGATCGTTGATTATCTAGGAGGGAAGAAATTTCCCCTACTGACTTCTTGCAGTGGTGGCATGCTATTACAGTAAACACTCAAATTCAGTGAGCTCTTTGTGAAAGAGACTGAATGAAACGCCCGAATTCAATGATTAAGCGGTGTGGCCTAATACTTTTGCCCATATAATGTACATCACCCATATTGTGCCGTAAGCCTCTGAAGAGTAAAGTGAAACTACATTTTAAACAATTCATCCCGGTTGTTGGTGTGTCCCTTTGCAGGCTATATTATCTACTACAGTACAGATGTAAATGCCGAGGTCCATGACTGGGTTATTGAACCGGTGGTGGGCAACCGTCTGACTCACCAGATCCAGGAGCTGACGCTGGACACCACCTACTACTTCAAGATCCAGGCCCGAAACTCAAAGGGAATGGGCCCCATGTCTGATGCTGTGCATTTCCGCACTCCAAAGAGTAAGTTTACATGCCATAGATTTTTTCATATACCATACAGTTGGACTATCTGTTGAAGAATGTCAAAAATCTAACATTTAAAGAGCCACAAAGTTTTTTTTATAGGAGTTTCAGCTCTCTAAAAAGGAGAATGATTGTGGGTTATTATTCATCAGGAAGTCTCATATAAGCATAAGTTGGATGTGTAAATGGACAGCTGTTTGCTAACTCACCATACATGTGAAAACAGCTTTTATAGTTGCTGATATATCAGGGCTTTTGGTTAGATGTGGAGTTACTCTGCCCCCAGGTGTCCAAAATTCAACCAGTGCCATTTCCACATTGTAATTTCAATGAGAAAATGATTGTCCTCATATTGCACCAGTTAGTTGATGTCATGTTACATTACAAGTCACAATCTGATATTTGTACCAAAGCAGTGTTGCTCTCCATTTCCCCAAAACATTTGACAGGTCATATATGTTCCAGGCCTGGCATAGATGAGATTTGTACCAAACTCTTTAGAGCAAATCTCCTGCTGAAGTTGCTGTGAGAAAACTTGCGATGTAAAAAAGGGATGTTTTTCAAGCCTTGTTATGTTTGCAATGACCCAGTTATTGGTCAGCAAATAAGTTGAAACGTAAAGAGTTAGTTCAGATTCATTGGGTAGTGCTTATTTTCTGACTGATTTTGTTTTTTAGCTGAATATTTAAGGAATATTTTGCTGCTGGATATTAATATTTTAGGGCATTAAATCAATGTTTGTTTATTGTAGGAAGATTTTTTTTTTTAACTTGCTTTGCTCTACATATCAGCCTGGCTGTATTTAGCGTCTTCTGTTGGCCGATCTTGCTTCTTTTCATTCTTAGTTTTACTCCTCTCATCCTCTTCACAATCCCAATCTCTCGCTTTATTTCTGCCTCCCTTGCTGCTCTTTTCAGCTAACCAGTTTTTTTGCTTTTTATTGTCTCTCCCTCTCTGCTCTCCTTTGGCCTGTTAAGCTGAGTCCTCTGACAAAATGGCTAATGACCAAGGTAAACTTGCTCTCAACACTTTATCACTGCTGGACTGCACGCCCTAATGTGTCTCTCTTTCCAAGGATTTCCATATTCTGGGCTGATAGTTTAAAAATGCTGCATGACTGGCAAAATCTTCTTGTGCTTGTACAGATTTTTGATGATAAAGTATCTCATCAAGCTTTGACAGAGGCATAAATGATAAATGTGAAAGTAAAAGAAGCCATTAAAATCGCTTTTTTTTTTTTTTTTCCTTTTTCAATTTGAATCAGCCTCAAATCTTCCACCGAAGCCAGGATCTACAGGAGGCGGTGCTCCAGCACACCCTCTTCCTCCTGGTAAGATTATACCTCCGCCTGCCTTTTTTAGTAGTCCTGCTTATTTGTCATGCTGTCAGTCACACACTGCAACACACAGGCAATGTAACTGAAAGAAAGCTCTAAAACTAATGAGTTATCACTTGAAGGTGGCTCAGAGCATCTCAGGATGATATAAAAAATAACTATAGACTATAGATGGTTGTCATATTCATTAATTATATATTTCAAGCTATTTGTCATTATCCTGTACAAACCCCGTTTATAGAAAAGTTGGGATATTTTCTAAAATGCTATAACAACAAAAATCTGGGATTTGTTAATTCATGTGAACCTTTATTGACTGGCAAAGGTACAAAGAAAAGATTTTCAATCGCTTTACTGACCAGCTCAATTGTGTTTTGTAAATGTATACAAATTTAGAATTTGATGGCTATAACACACTCAAGACACTCATTTGTTAATCATTTTTAAAGGAACATTTCTCAACACAAGATTGCCGAGAATTTAGGTCTTTCAGCATCTACCGTGCATAGTATTGTGAAAAGACTGAGAAAACACAGAGAGATCTTAGTGCTTAAAGGGCAACATTGGAAACCACTGTTGAATGTGTGTGATATTCTAGCCTTCAGGTGACACTGGCTAAGAAACCACCATGCTACTGTGACAAATATAGACACCTCTGCTCAGGAGTGTTTTAGAAACCCATTGTCATTTAACACAGTCTAGTGCTGCATCCAGAAATGCAACTTTAAACTGTATTAATCAAGGAGGAAGCCATTCATCAACTCTATGCAGAAAAACAGCTAAGTTCTCTGATGGACTGAAAGACTGTGAAACCTGAAAACAACCACCCTGATTTTTATCAGCGAAGGGTGCTAAAGCCAGCATCTGTAATGGTATGGTGGTGCATCAGAGCACATGACATGGCTGAGTTGCATGCACGTGTGCTCTGAGGCATATGTTAGGATTTTAGAGGGACATGTGCTGCCATCAAGGCAACTTTATTTCCTGGGATGTCCACACTTATTGCAGCAGGACAATGCCAGATCACATTCTGCATGAACTACAACGCCATGGCTTCGTAGACAGAGTGTGTGTGCTCTACTGGCCTGCTGCCTGTTCAGATCAATCTCCTATCGATAATGTTTTGTATGTCATGAAGAGGAGAATCACATAATGGACCACTGAGTGATGAGCAGGTAAGGTGTTATATCAAGCAAGAAAAGACAAGATTTCCAATTGCAAAACTGCAACAGTTAGTATCCACGGTACTAAAATGATTAAAAGTGTTATGAAAAGGAAAATAGATGCAACACAATGGTAAACATGCCTCTGTCCCAACTTTTGTTGAGTGTGTTGCAGCCTTCAAATTCTAAATTTGTGTTTATTTACAAAATACAATTAAATTGGTCAATGAAACTATTGAAAATCTCTTCTTTGTGCTTTTGTCAGTTAAATAAAGGCTCACATGTATTAACAATTCACAGATTTTTTTTGTTGGTGCATTTTGGAAAATATCCCAACTTTTCTGGAAATGGGGTTAGTACTTAGATATGCAATGCTCCACTCTTATTGACTCAGTATTTTTTTAAAGTTAATAAAAAATATATTTTATAAAATGATGTAGTCTAACCATGTTTTCCTTCTGCTGAGGGATTATAGGTGGTGATAATCACATCCTGGTCATTGTCATAATCATCTCGGTTGGAGCCTTCACCATCATAGTGGTAGTAGTGGGGGCTTTCCTGTGCACACGGCGCACCACGTCCCACCAAAAAAAGTAAGACACACTGTCACACTTTTACATTTGGTGTCCTATTTTTGTTTCTCAACTCTTTGTGTTCCTCTCTAAAACAAATCGTCACACTGTTTATTTAATCTACAAATCATCTCCTTCCAGTGTCTCATAATCCTTGTGCTTTGTTTCGTACTTTGCTTCCGTATGTCTGTGAATGAGAGTCACTAATAGCTCTGTGTTCTCTTGTGCAGAAAACGGGCTGCCTCAAAGTCTTCCAACGGCTCCCATAAATACAAGGGAAACTCTAAAGACCTGAAGCCACCTGATCTTTGGATTCACCATGAGAGGCTGGAGCTCAAACCCATGGACAAGTCGCCAGAGCCCAACCCTGTCATGACCGAGACACCCATCCCCCGCACCTCACAGGACATCACCCCTGCTGACAGCGGCTTGGAAAGCAACCCTCACCTGCAGCAGAGGCGCAACTCCTACCGTGGTCAGTCTTGCCCAAGGGGAAAAGACTTAAAATTTGATGTTTTGGGAAAAGAGATCAAAGCGAAATGTCACTCTTGCTGCCTAAACTCACATGCATAATAACACAGAGCAAACGGCTTGAGTTTGGCTGCAGACAGGAAACTACATTTTGAGAGTGTGACTAAGAAAACCAATTATTTTTAGGCAGGAATGAGCTAATACCCTCAGGTTTGCTTTCTGGAGCATGAAGGAAGAGTCCTGGAGAGTTTCACATGCTGGTTTTGTTTCATGAGTCAACACCTGTCTTTTCTGTTGTTCCCTGATTACCATGCAAACATTTCATGTTTTTCATACACAGTGCCCATTACCTTTCATGATGCAGCTTTCTGCAAGTACAGTAAAGCTGCTCTGTGTAATGTGACATTTAAAAATATGCTCAAAACCCAATTATAAAATTGAATAAGGATCCTGAGATCTGCCGACAGATCGTTAACAAAAAAAGATCAATAGAGTAGCAGCTCTTTCTGATTGGCTGGTGTCCACCGTACCTTTTAGGCCACGAATCAGAGGACAGCATGTCTACACTAGCAGGCCGACGAGGGATGAGGCCTAAAATGATGATGCCTTTTGATGCGCAGCCACCTCAGCGTAAGTGTGTGTGTGTGTGTGTGTTTGTGTGTGTGTGCCTGAGTCTATATGTTATGATAAGTGAGCTTGTCATAATCCACAGGCAGTGAGCAGTGGATTTGGAAACTCTTCGTGGATAAAGATGAAACCAGAGCACAAAAACTGTTAAACAAATTGACAATTTCCAATTGTGCCTCGTAGTTTTCTAATTAGGAAAACAACTCCATTTCATGCTTCTTATGACATATTAATGTATTTTTTGGGGGTGCGTTAATCAGGTGACAGAGAATATTTAAGAGTGTTTATTACAGAAAACTTCATGTGTGTAGCTCATTGTCATCATCATCATCATCATCATCATCATCATCTTGTTAAACATCATGTCATGTTTGTGTGTTTGTGTATCCATGTCCATTTAAATTCACAGCTGTGATTAGTGCTCACCCCATCCATTCCCTCGATAACCACCACCACCATTATCACATGGGCAGCTTGTCATCGCCGACACGCAGCTACTTCTACCACCAGAGCAGCGGGCACCCACGCCCGCACGCCTGCGCCACCCCCATCTCCCATCTAGACAGGGTGGACTCAACAGGTGAGACACTTGTCACTGGAAAGCAGGAGTAACTAGGAGGACAGGACAGTCTTACCTGGTCCATATTCACTCATAGAATTATTCGTCCCCATGCCGCTGCCGTCTTATATTCATATTGAGTTCTTCATACTCTCACTAACCATCCTTCGCTGAGTACACTCACTGTACGCTTTACCTAAATACATTTTTTCACAGGGAATGCACTCAGATGTGGCAACAAGTTAAAATTTTTGCAGTTTATTTGTTAAGAGTGTCCCAGTAGTGTAGTGGTTTATGCATTTGCATTACAATCGAAATATCCCTGGTTTAAATCCAGGTGGGGACACAAGCCCCTCTCACAAGGTTACATCAGGAAGGGCATCCAGCATAAAGCCTCTGTCAAATTACCAATGTGGATTAATACAAGGGAGCAGCTGAAGGTCATTACTTGTTGAGTTGTACTGCATGAAAAGCTGAGGGCGGAACTGAAAATTGTTCAATTGACCTAAAGCTTGAATTGTTGTTCAAGCATTTTGTAACTTATAAAGTAGATCACTAATTAATGCTTCAGAAATGTTTAGATATGTTTGGTTTTTATCATTTTAATTCTTGCGCTTTTTAGATGTTTTCCCACCAATTATGCAGTTTCAGATAATCAAAGTTTAAGTTGTTTTTTTCATTTTTACAATCAGTGAGCAGCAGCACGGCTTCATGCCGAGAAAGAGTACTACCAATGCAAATTTTGCTTTGCTGATGCAGAAGTACTAGGCTTGTATGAGGACAGCGAGACAGTTGTGAGTTGTGTGGTAAGAGAGACAGATGGGTTCAAGATGGGGTAGGATTACATCAGGGATCAGCTCTCAGCCCCTTCTTATGTGATGTGATGGACAGGTGGACAGATGAAGTCAGGCAGGAGGCTCCATGGACTATGATGTTTGCAGACGACACTGTGATCTGTAGTGAGAGTACAGAGCAGGTGGAGGCGAGGCTGGAGAGGTGGAGGTATGCACTGGAGAAAAGAGGAGTGAAAGTCAGTAGAACCAAGACAGAATACATGTGTGTGAATGAAAGTGAGGCAGGTGGAATGGTGAAGAATTTAGGAGTAGAGGCAGTGAGGATGAATGAGTTTAAATACCTGGGGTCAGCCATCCAAAGCAATGGACAGTGCACAAGAGAGGTGAATAAGAGAGTGCAGGCAGGGTGGAGTGGGTGGAGACAAGTGTCAGGAGTTCTTTGTGACAAAAAGATAGCAACAAGGATGAAAAGGAAGATATACAGGATGACAGTGAGACCTGCTCTGATGTAAAGTTGTTAGACAGTGGTAGAGTTGAAGATGCTGAGATTTTCACTGGGAGTGACCAGGATGGACAGAATTAGAACTGAGCACATCAGAGGGGACAGCTCAGGTTCAGCGGTTTGAAGATAAAGTCTGAAAGGCAAGGCTGAGATGGTTTAGATATGTACAGAGGTGGGATAGTGGATATCTTGCACAAGGGATGTTGAAGATGGAGGTGCCAGACAGGAGGAAAAGAGGAAGGCCACAGAGAAGGTTCATGGATGTGGTGAAAGAGGACATGCTGAGGGTTGGTGTAACAGAAGAGGATGCAAGGGATAGGGTGAGATGGAGGCAGATGATCCACTGTAGTGACCCCTAACGGGAACGGCCTAAAGAAGAACAAATAATCTAAGTGTTTAAAATGGATATGGGACTGTTCAAAATGTTGACCCATGCACAAGATGAAACTGTGCTGAATAGCTTTTTTTTTTTTTTTTTTTTTTATATTTTTCACCTGT
>VUQH01034238.1:0-26049 GCA_015106775.1 Etroplus canarensis
TACCTCAATCGCTGCTACCGCACATCACCTCTTTTTCTCGGTGCTAGTGTCTTGTTGCGTTGTCTTTTCATTGTGTCTTTCATGTCTTCTGTTTTGCACTATTTTGATTTTTTGCAATATGTTCATCTGGTTTAGATGAAAAGGGTTCTGTTCTTGCATTGTCTGCAACTACACCATGTTGCACACGTTGCACTTTATTATTTATCTTTTTTTTTTTTTCTTTCAAAGTTTTATTTTTAAATTTTAAACTGCTTAAAAAAATAACCCTTCCTGTCATATGTCTGTATGTTTATATGTTGCACCAGGTCCTGGAGAAACGTTGTTTCATTTCACTATGTTCTGCGTCAGCTGTATGTGGTTGAAACGACAAATAAATAGCTCTTGAATCTTGAATCTCTTGAATCTTGAATCCACTATCCCTTTTCTGCACATGTCCAAACCCTCTCAGCCTTGTCTCCAAATTTCTTATTCTGTCCATCCTGGCCACTCCAAGCCAAAATCTCAACATCTTCAACCACCTCCAGCTCCACCTCATGTCTTTTTGAAAGTGCAACTGTCTCCAGACCATATATCATAGCAGGTCGCACTACCTTCTTGTAAACATTCCCTTTTACTCTCACTGCTTTTCTTCTGCCACAAAGCACCCCTGACATTAGTCTCCACCCATTCCACCCTGCCTGGACTCTCTTCTTCACCTCTCTTGTGCGCTGTCTGTTGCTTTGGATGGCTGACCCCAGGTATTTAAACTCATCCACCTTCACTACCTTTACTCCTTGCAAATTCACCACCTGCCTCTCTCTCATTCACACATGCATTCTGACTTGTTTCTACTGACTTTAATTATAGGCTCCCTTCCACCTGCTCCCCACTTTCCTGACCTCATCTCTCAGCCAGTCCATCCCTATTGCAAACAAGAAGGGGCTCCTAAAAGCTCCTGTAGGTGTAATGTGTACATGTAATTCTTAATGCAGCTAATTCTTAATGAATTGGCCCAGCACACTCTTGAAAAAGAGATTCTAAAGCTTAAGAGTTTTGTTTACTGGTTCAATAAACAATAATACTCCAAAAAAGTGTCAAATGAAAAACTGCTATTCAAAAAATATAGGGTCAGATATTTTCAAAATAACAATTAAAAATAAAAAACTCTTCTCTAAATTGAAGATGAAAATACTCCCCCCCCAAAAAAACAAACAAAACAAACAAACAAACAAACAAACAAAAACCTTACAGTGTACATTCATACAATTATGCAGACACTCAACAAAACTACTGACAGAGATACTTTACAGAGATATGGGAATTTTGCTGTGGTCATTTGCAGCTGTTAATTGGCAGGCATGAACTGTGTAGTGAGAAAATGTCCTCAGTTGTCTCCCAAGAACAACCTTTATAGTTGTCCTTAGCCATCCATTTAATCCCTGTTGCATCTTACAGGTCACTGCAGCAGGTCATGCATGCTTCTCTAAGAGGCTTGTGTCTATGTACAGCAAACCATGTCCTGATGAATGACACTGCTAATCTCATCTGTGTTATGAGGAACCTTCAGTAAAGTGACCTCACTTTTCAAGTGGTTCATTAGATTTAAAATGCCATGTAAATATCAAATGATATGAATCCAGCCGACAAAACAGTCCAGAATCTGCACAATATTTCACACAATGTTTGATCAAAAGTGGCAAATATTCCACAGTTTAATTAGTTTAACTAGACTGTCAGGTGCACTGTGCTTGTTTCTGAAAACAGATTTAAGAAAGTCCACCAACACTGAAAATTTTCATTTATTTAACCATATAACATTTTATACAGAGGAGAATGATATATGTTTTTACAGTATATTACAATTCAAGTAGAACATGTATATATGATTCCAGACTTGCATAACATACAAGAGCAATACAAAATCATTTTAACATATTTCATAGAGTTGGAACAGGGTGAAATTAATTTTCTAAATGCACTCATTCATACATACATTCATTCCTCACATTCTTGTGATCCATCAAAGCAAGAAAACTGTGGAAGTGGTACTGCATAGACTGGCTAAATCTGAACTGGAGTCTGAGAAAATATATTGTTATATTGTTGAGTTTTATAAGCTGCTGTATGTATTGAGCTTGGCCACATACAGGAGCTTATAATTACATTAATCTCACTTAACAATTACAAAAAATATACATATAAATACACAAAAGTTTGAAGCTGTGAAAAGATGGAATCAATTTTATGGAATTAAATAGTACATTTAACTGGAAAAAATACATCTATTAATGAAAGAGAAGTAAAATGAAAAAAGAATCACAAATACCTGAGTATTTGTAAACATGTATACCTGAATAAAACTGAATGTTTTCGTGACATCTTCCTTTCAAGATTAGCATAAAGAATGTTAAAATTGTAAAAATCATTTTAACAGAAACATTGTAACATTTATGATTTTAAAATTTCCTAACTTTCGCGCTTCTACAAATAAACAGAGAAGTGATGGTGTGTAGACAATGTGTTCATTTAGCATTTTCTTAACACTGAAATTATTGCCCACATTAAGCTCTGCTTCATATATTTTACAGAGAAACCAGACAGCATTAGAAAAAATAAGTTTGTGCTGCTGGAACAAAACAATGTGCTTGATTACTTGAATAAGTAATTACCATGCTGTTTTCTGCAAGTTATCAAGACTTTTCAAGCTCTTTGAGGTATTTGACTCTTATTGTGTATGAGAGCAGGTGGTTTGGTAGCAACAGGTGGTGTAAGATGGTCAAGATGAATACTGACACTAATTTGAAGTTTCAGCAAGGTTGTGCATCTCTACATCTGCCTCAATTGTTTGATTTTGCGCATTAAAAGATGGAAATCCCATTAACTAAAGAACATCAGAGAAAGAAATGCCAGAAAAGCAAAATTGTTTCTTAAGTTAGACACCTCTTTATTGTATTTTTCTTTAATTATTTATTATTTCCATTTGCTGCTGAAGAAAAAAAAAGTACTTTTTAAATATTTGCATAACATTTGAATGTACCGTCAATTCACTACTACTAGGGATGTAAAATTGCGTGCTTTTCACTCAGCATTATTTCACTAGCTGGACAGTGGCTTAAGACTCATAAGTCTAACAGAAATAACACAAAATTTGTGTTACGTTTTACAGTACATACGTTGTTTCACACCAAAATATTACAGAAGCAGTGATTTTGTTTGTATTGAACACTCCTTTTATAAACATGTAATTTGAAAAAGCAATCTTGAAGTTTAAAAGTAAAATAAAACAGACACCATTCATTTTTAGTCCACCAAATCTTCAGGATACTGAAATAACCCTTTGCTAAGGTGATGCATGTAAAGGCAGCCAGAACAGAAGAAGTCATGTTCACAAGCTCATTATGTGAATAAAATCCAAATAAGATAGTTGGGATATACACAGCTAAGCAGATGTACTGACAACCTTAGCCAGTTTTATTAATGTACTATAAAGATTTAGCATTTGATATAGCCTACTATAGATATAATGGATGGGATATCAAGTAACAGTTATGCCCAATAAGACCCCAAATGTCAAAATGTATTTGAAAACACATTCAAGTTATTAACACTGAACATTTCTCTTTTCATGACATAGCAAAGCAACACATGTGGAGTAATAAACATCACTCCATGTTGATTTTAAATGCTGAATATTTACTTGCACAAGTAATCAAGGTATCGCTCATGCTCCCACAAGTCCTTTAGTTGAAAAAAACAAAGCATAAAAAGAAAAAAAAAATGAGTTTCTTCTTATGATCTTCAGCTGACATTTCCATCTGGCATCTCTTTCCCAGGCTATCAGTTGCTTTCAGCAGGTTTCAATGAACAGCGGAAACTGAATGTAGTCACATGGTTGAGAGAGAGTTCTCCTTCCTGGATGGCATGAAGTCCATCAAAGAAGGATAGGTCTGTTTGCCATGGTTAAATGGCTACGATGCACCATCCTGAATCTGCCAGGTATATTTATGTCATGGCCTCTGCCTAACTGATATCAACAACTTGTATGCATGCCTGTGTGCGAAAAGTCATATGCCTGTGCATGTACAGTAGCTATGCAGTCCTCTACTGTGTGCATATTAAGGGTTAGTTAGTGTCTGTTTTATATAATGGTCATTGTGAGAAAAAATATGCTTAATTTCTGCTTTTTGACAGTCAGTTGGAGTCCCCTCACTCAGATGGTTACAGGGCAGATGATAACTTTGTCCTCCAGCATGACGCTGACAACGAGGAAAACAAAGTAGAGCAGGAACATAAGAAAGCCCAGAACCTTGCTCATTCTCCACTTGCAAGCAGCAATGGACATGATGACGAAGAGGAGCATGAGGAAGAGAAGGACAATGGCGCAGAACAGGCCATTGCTGCTCACTTCTACTGGCTTGAAATCATTGATAATGTTGTACATGAGCCAGGGAAATGGCAGACTGGAAGGAGAAGAAGAAGGGAATAGAAATGAAGACAGAAGAGTTATTTTGGTTTTATCAGCACACATTCTCACTTAAAACTGGATGGCCTGTGTAGTTTTTGTTTATTGTTAGACTTACCCCACGGTGATATCAAAGATATTGGAACCCACTGAGCTGGACACGGCCATGTCACCAAGGCCTTTTCGTGCTACAATCACACTGGTGATAAGGTCAGGGATTGAAGTGCCAGCTGCTAACATTGTCAAACCCATGATCTCTTCTGTGATCCAGAAAGTCTCTCCAACCTGAAATAAAGAATAAATGAGAATCAGAAACACATCAAGCCATCATTTTCACACTGCTAAGAAAAATCTTCAGCTCTGTTCAGCCATCAGTCTGTTAATGTGATGAGACTCTGTCACATAGGCGCAGGTTACTTTTATGTCAAAGTTTTTGTGTCATTTAGACTTACCCATGACAGTGAAGAGTAGAGCCACTGCATATGCACAGTATTTGAGATATGCAAAAAAACCCTCACTGATATCTAGAACATTTAATTTATTCTACTGTTGTTGCTATGAGCAGGGTCTGTGTGCATGTATGTGTTGCATGCTTTATCAGCTGACCCTGCCTGTCACATAGAGCGCTATCGTTCCTGGATTAGGAATAGCAAAAACTTAGAGAGAGAAATGCTTTAAATGTATTGCAAATTAAAAAATGCAATGAGTAGATATATTCAGGTGTAGTTTTGTGCATTGACATACATTCAGACTTATGTATTGTTGAAAATGATATATACAAGACACTACTTTGTCCAACCTAATAACATTGCCATGAAGAATTTTAAAGACGACAGCAGGGAGCTCGTAGAGACATGAAGGTGAGACAGGAAGAACTGCCTGGCTGAAAGTAGCTATATTATATCCTCATGTGATGATAAGTAACAGTTATTATTTCCATTTATTTAATAATTGTTTTCTAGGTAAAGTTTTCAGCTGCGTGTGTTGCAAGGAAGGTGTTATTCAAACAAATAATATTCTGTGTCATGAAATAGAGTGTAGAGACAAGAGGACTCAAATGCAGATGCAGCAGACAGACCAAAATAAGCAGAAGGTGAGCCTTTATTGGCTGTCTAGTAAATATGGAATCCTCAGGGTTTCACATGAACCTTGTAAACAAGCACACAGGGACATTAACAGAAACTAAGACAAGAACTAACTGAATGACAGGTCTATATATACACACTCAGACTGACGACTAACGAGAAACAGAAGAGCATCACAGGTGACAACAATCAAGAAATCAGGGAAGATAGGGAGCATAACTAAAAACAACACACAGGCCACAAGGGATTACCAAAATAAAACAGAAAGGCACAGAACAAAAACCACATACAGAGACTCACAGACAACATGCAGAGAAAACACAGGGGAGGCAGGAGCAATAACAAGAAACTCAGAACACTAAACTCAAACAATAACTTCTCGATCACAATCCAAAACCTGAATGTATTAGAAGAGATGAAGAAGAAACAGAACTGAGCCTATAAATAAGAAAAACCTAGAATAAAGCACAAACTGAACACTCTGAACATTACAAGACCCACAGACCCTGACAAACTGTCATATTAATCCAAATTCAATCTAATCCTATTTTTATGATTTCAGTTAAACAAACCAAAGACATGCAACAAATTAGTTATTACATTTGACTTTAATGATACCTTGTATTTTTGCCTACAAAAGGAGTCAGTGCATACATGCTGTTTTAAAAATTTCATGATCAGACTTTCAATATCTCTAGAATTTCAGTTTATAAAATACGCACCGTATGGCATAAGCATATGCCATATGCTTTCAGTCTTGGGTGAAGTAATATGACAAGATGAGACAATAACGATTAATTTGTATCCCACTTTTCCCGGCATTTGTTGACTAGGTGTTATGTGCCTATGGGAGCTAAAATGGCAGGTGCACTTTGTCAGTGACCTTGTGCTTCTGTCCCGTCTCTGCATTCGTGTTGTTAAAATAGAGCATTACACATTGATCTGGCTGTGGCTCAAGGCAGATTAGCCAGGATTAGCTCCCACAGTCACACATTTAACACCCTGGCAGCTGCACTCTGATAAGAAATGCCTAAAATATAGTATAACACAGAACAGAAAACAGAGTTGCTGTTTTGTGTGCTTGCAAACGTGTTGTGTGTGAAGTACCTGATGAGCCCACCAAACCATCAGGTAGGAGAAGAAAGCAATCCAACAGATAGAGCCGATGAAAGTGATGGGAAAGAACCTTTCTGAGGACTGAAAAAACCAAACAAAAAAAGCCTCTCAGTCTAACTCTTGTTTGGTCCAGCCAGTAATATGAAAATCTACTTACAGGATGAGCAATAATGTAACAGCAATATCTTGTCTGATTAAATTGTAATTAAACTTACAATGCAAAATTAAAATGTACAGAATATTCAAAGCACAACTCTGTACCCATAAAGTGTATAGCATCCAGCTGTGGGACTCTGTTCATTTTCTTTTCAACACTCAACTTAAAACTATTTGCTCTCTTTATTTTTAGTGACTATGTCACCATGGTACCATGTACCATCACTCCTAAATAAGTATAATATTGTAAATACTTTATAAGTAAAAGAAACACTTAAGTGGCATGTTGGTTCACTACACTATATTGTGTGATACATTTTATACAATCTTGTGTCAGAATAAGTTAGGAGGCTGTATGAAATGTAAAAAGATTGCATTTCTGACCTAGATCTCAGTGTGAGCCCATTGTGGGCTGCACGACACAATTTACAATGCATTTACAATGGGCATTGTAGATTTGCTGTCAGAAACAAATTTTAACTGCTGTAGTTTGGAAAGCATAATGATTGAGTTATTTTTTTGTTTATAAGAGGCCAAATTTTTTCAGCTGGTAATAAATCAAGACTTCATGCAAGGCACAAATTCTTTATTATCAAGCCTTGCTTGTCTTGCTGAAATAAGGAAGCCCTTCCCTGAAAAGGAGATCTGGATGGCACCAAATAACTCAGTTTTTGCAAGTAGGGTTGCAGTAATGTCTGTTCTCTGAGTGTGCACGTGTGTGTTCACCTCTCTCCTGACATCAGGCAACGTGAGCCAGAGAGGAAGAACAATGGGCAGGATAATAAGGTAGGTGATCTGTTTCCTAGGGGTGTCAGGCCATGCCAAGCTCAGAGGCTGGTCTTCATCTTCTTCTTCACCATCCTGAGGGTGGGTACATGACATTACACTGTATATTGTGCCTGTGCTGTACATAAATAAATGAGGACAGTTTCATGTGGGCAAAGCCAAGTACAACTAAGTTAAACCTATTGATAATATTTATAGCAGACAGACGTCTGATATTTTGCTTGTAAATAGGATGGATCCTGAAAAAAGCCATACCTCTTCTCCTCCGACAGCACCATTCATGGGAGGTGTAACTTCCACTGCAACATTTGTACTGTTGGGGATGTTTTTATCGGCTTGGGGGCAAAAAGGAGAGAGAAAGAGGGACAAAATTGTAAGAGGGCCTCTTGCAAGAGAATAGCATTAATCATGTTCTAATCATTCATCTGTTTAAATCATAAATGATTAAACATTTGACTTGTCACTTGATGTATCAGTAGATTATTAGTCAGTACAAAAGCAGGGTATGATTTCAACATTTGCTAATACTCACCTATTCCATTGGAACTGACACCATCTTCTTTACACTTCTTCTTGGCCATTTTGTGAAGTATTGATGCCTTCTCTTTGAAGCGCCCTAAAACCGAAGAAAAAGACATTTTTATCCGTGCAGCATGTGGTAGGATGTACCTACAGTAAGCAAAAGAGAAAGGGCACTGCATGTGGAAGGTGGGTGAATGTATTAACAAACTCTTTCATGATACTACTAGAAGTTTATGGCTTGGTTTCCTATGCATGGATTAAGCCTAATCCTAGACCATAAAGTGTTTTCAAAGGACAATTTACTAAGTTTTTATTTCAGTCCGGGAAACATGCTTAGGTTAAAAAGGCAATGCACAATAAAAATGATACTTAGTTAAACTGATTAATTTTATTAAATTACTATTTAATCTTAGTAAAAATAACATTTTATTTTGTTGGGGGTCATATATGAAGCAATTTAGGTATCAGGCAAGAACATTGTGTGTCATTTTTCATGTCTCTTTCAAATATTCCAAAAGATTTGGGACTTTATTATTTGTGACAGCAAGCACCGTCATGGGAAAAGAAAGGTTTCACAGGACTCTGTGTAGACTTGTCAAAAACTAAGTACACCTCATGATTCAGAACCATCTTTAGCAGCAGCACCTTGAAGTAATTGTTTTCTGTATGACTTATCATACATCATTGCAAAAGAATATTGGTCTACTCTTCTTTGTAATGTTGCTTTAGTTCATTGAGACATTTGTACATGTACAGCTCTCTTAAGAGTCTGGCCACAGCATTTCAATCAGGTTAAAGTCTGAACTTTAGCTGGGCCTTTGCAACTCCTTGTTTTTTTTCTTTTTCAGCCATTCTGCAGCAGATTTGCTGGTGTGGTTGGGACACAGGACCTGGCAATCATCACCCCCCCGCCTCTGTGCTTTACAGTTCGTATGAGGTATTTGTGCTGATATGCCGTGTTTTGGTTTTCACCAAATGTGGTACTGTGCTTTATGGCAAACATGGCTCCACTTTGGTCTGCTCTTTGCAAAGAACATTGTCCCGGAAGTCTTGTGATGTGTTCAAATTCAACTTTGCAAACCCTTCTAAACAAGTCATACTTGTTCAGTCATTTGTAAATTGTACTGTTGTGAACTTTAATATTTAACATGCTGAGGCCTGTGAAGTCTAAGATGTTTCTCTTGGGTTTTTTGCAATTTATCTGAGCATTGCACAGTCTGATTTTGAGGTAAATTTGCTGGAGCGTTTACTCCTGGAAAGACTGTAGCATTGTGTTAACCCACGCATGGATACTCCAGACAAACCAACTGCTAAAATGTGATGAAAGAGGTGGTCGAACTTGCTGATGATCAACAAATCAAGCGCATAGAGTCCTGTGAAAACTTTTTCACAGGACTTTATGAGTTTTGTGTATGTTTCTGCTCCCTTGTACCTTCATTACTGAGGGGATCCAGTGTGTGTATCATGAGTTGGAAGATGCTGTTTCTCATCAGTGAGTTGTGTAGAGAAGCACAGCTGCCTTCCCTCTGGAGCCTGGGTTTAGCCTGTGAAAATAATAGCACAAATATCAAATATTTATGTGGATACAAATATGACTATGCATATACTAATTTTAATTGTCATTCTTTCTTTTTATTTACTCATTCATGGACTTAGAGTGCTCTTAAACTAACTTCTGGTGACATCAATGATTTAAAAATGCTAATATATAAGTTAAGCTGTTAAATTTAAATCAGCAGTCAGCATTTCTTTTTCCAGCTGAAATACCTTTGATATGCAGTACATTTTTTAAATTAAACTTAGACCTTCGAAACACATCGTACAGTATACATGCAGTATACTACTGTATACACATAGAAACACAAAACTCACCGTGAGCTTGTTCTCATCATCACTGGTTGCATTTACCTTTAGGAAAGAACACAGACAGAAAATATGATATGTAAATTAATTTTTTAACATAGTAACACAAACACTTGTACTCTGTGAATCCACAACATTAAATTATTATTTTATTTTTTACATAAATTTCAAAGTACTTGCTTGTGTCAGCTAACTTTAATTCAACTTGAACTATTGTGTTTGTAGCATTGGACTGAACTTAAAAGCCAGTATTCAACCACTTGTATCCCATCTATTCACCATAAATACACTTAAACAATGAAAACAAACATAGGTTCTTTAAGCAACTGTGACATTTAAAAAATGTTTGAACAATTTCAAAATTATAATAAAAATGGGAATGGTAAAAGAACAGAGAGAGGAAAGACTTTAGTTTGAGTTAGTCATAAGATACTATGCAAGAATGTTTTCATTTCCTTTCAATGTAATTTCCCTCTGACAGCACAGAGTGATAAGGACAGCACCAATGAAGCAACAACGTAAAAATGAAAAGAATGAAAATGTTCACACAAATTTATTATGACCTTTTTTCCTTTAGCAAGCCAGCTACTTTAGCTGTATAGCACCTGCGCTGGAGATTAAACCACTCTGTTCATGTCTTGTTTGTTGTGTCACTATCTCTTCCTTCTTTACTCCCCCTTACAGTGAAAGTGAACCAGCGCCAGAGATTTTAGGCCTCATTCCAACATTAAAACCAGACACATACACATATACACACACAAACACACAGCAGGTTCTCACACTACTCTCAGTCCCAGCCATTTTTTAAGACAACACATATACCACAGTAGTGTCACTACATAGCTAAAAATATACAAACATATATGCATAGTCCACTGCCTGGGACTGACAGAGACTGTGGTGAAGTTTTGTGAAAATGTGGTGGGGATGATTCAGTTTGAACATCAGATTTGGAGATGGCAGCATAAAAATTTTGTGAGTAAAAATCATAGCATGTACTGTAATATAAATGTACTGTTGCAGGTAGAAGCCAAAAGACCAGTAGTTATAATCTTATCAGATATTTTAATTGAATTTTTGAACATATATTTATTCTCTCTCTCTCTTCTATATATGTGTGTGTGCTTAATGTGTGTAAGTGTCTTAAAAAGCTCCCTCAGCCCTAATGTGCATTATCTCACTGATTTACTCCCTTGTCAAAAAAGAAATAAATCTACCAAAAAAATGTGGTAGCAGAAGCTGGAGTTTACTCTAGAAAAGCTGGCAAGAATAGAACAAAGAAACTAAAATATGGACAGGGATTAAAAGCACAAACCACGATTGTATCATAAGTATCATATCTACATATCATGGTTGCATTCATATCAAAGGATACTTTTGAAATGCATTCACAATGTAAATTTTCAGTGATGAGCGCTCAGCAGCTGTCCATATGCCTCCGGACATATTACTTCAAACAGGTTTGTATGAACATTACAGTATTATACTGTATTTTCAAAATAAACTCACTCAGTTACTTGTTTGTGCCAGAAAGACGTCCCAAAAAAGGTAAAGTAGCCACAAGAGATCGATATAAATGAGAGCGTGTGGTTACTCTCCTCTGTGCAATATGCATTATATCTCTAATTAACAGCCAAAAAACAAAGTATATGGAAAGATATTTTTACAAAATTCAAGGTAGTCATATGAGATTTCAGGCTGTTTTAACCATTTATGTTGGTATGCCTGGTATTGCTTTCAACTTGTGAGCTTTTCTATGTGGGGGTTATTATGACAATATGGCCTAGGAGACACCAGCTGTAGCAGTAATTATCATATAGTAGTTACTTGGGCAGCAGTTCATGTGTTTGTGCAATCAGAATACTTTACAGCAGTGTAAATGATGTAGTTGACATCAAAATAAAGGCAGTATTTAAAGACGGATGTGGTCCAAGAGCTCATTACTGTGATTGCCGGTGTGATTCCATTAAACGGTGGTCTTCAGTCCAAGTAAGTAGTTGTAATTGCACTATCCTGTCTGAGTTAACATACTAAACTTAAAAAAAGAGCTTGCCAACTCAAATTATTTTATTACACATACAGACTATTTCTTTAATTTTTATATTCCTCCTAATTCATGTCATATTGAAAGAATAACCTACAAAGACAGTCAAGTACTTAAGTGGTATCTGAGAAAGATACAAACAGAGACAAGCGCATACACTCATTGCACGTTTTCATGATGTAGTCCTTAAACATTGAGCAGATAATCCCTTTAACTTGCGTCTGGCAAGACACCTGCTACTGCTATGGCAGCTAAATCAACCCAGAGGAGGCTCAGTTTTGTTTTTAAAAAGCATCACTTTCAAATTTTCCTTAAAGTTATGTCTAATCTTAATATTAATCAGCTTAAGTTTTAATCTACTGCAGGTATTTATCCTATCAGCCATTTCATTTTCTTTCTTTTTATGTAGTTGGTGCGTTGCATGTGTGATGACTCTGCGTAACTAAAAACATTAAAATTTCAGAAATCTATGACAAATCTTCTGAAATCAAATTGGGAAGATTTCATTGTTTTTGTTTCACCTTGACCTTGCAATAAAATCTGCTTTTACCGCCCTTGTGATTTCTGAGCTGTGTGGCCTCTAGTCTAGCAGAAGCCAGCTTGGCATTAAGATCATGTTAGCTAATGCTCACATGGCTCATGAGGGTGGCTTGATGACAAGACACACTTTCAACCTGCTGTAGAATCTGTTGAACCTGAAACAAATTTTTGGTCATTCCTTTTGGAAAGAGATGTTTTTTTCTAATTTAAGTTGTTCATTGCATCCTGCAGCATTAAATAATAACTGATTAATGACTTCTGCATTTGCATTTTACATAACACACTGCAATTTCACCAAGGTCCAGTGTGTCACTATAAAATTTATTGACAATAACCCCGATTTTAAGTAATGAAACATTCCTACTGTGCCAATAATACACACTTTATACGATCACTATGTCATCATTCTTTCTAAATGATTTTTTTACAGTTACAATTTTAGACTCTCTTGCCCCCTCCATGCGCTTGCATTTCAATAAAGAGTTACAGATAAAATTAACTGTTAACATTGTTATTATTTTTCAAAATTTTTATAGATATTGTAAAACTATCTTTATCGTAAGTTTTTTTGATAACATTAGTCACAAAGTAAAAATCTAATACTGCAACAGACTCATTCTTATTTTAAGTAAATGTTGGTTTTATGATGAACTGTGACCTGTCCTCAGGTCTTCCTCCAGTTATTTACATATAAACCTACCCTACAAAACATACCCATCCACCAAAACACAGCTTGTTTTAATTTAATGCCAGCAGGCTAAGAATATCAGATCCAAAAAGGTATAACCTATATTTTGTAAATGTGCCAGACTGAAAAAGAACTGACAGAATAATACATTCAACAGTGACATTTACTTTAACTGCATAAAAAAAATTAAGACCCCATGTATATAACATTTGGAAATTACAATAATAATGCAAACTTGATAACCTATTGAGGGATGTAAGCGAGCACAAATGGATGTGTGTATGTATAAAAACTTCAATACTGGGGTGGTCATATATGTTGTCTGGTTTCCATATTTGATGCTTTCTGATGGTTTTATATAGAATTAATAAGTTAACTGTAACTGATTATGAAGCTTATATGATTATATGCCAGCTGAAGAACATGTTTTTACACAAATATGCATTTTTAAATAATTAACCTTGTGATATTTAGTGTTAAGTAGCTCCTCTATGCCACGTGAGAAATTGCTAGCTCAGCACTTGTCATTTGCTGTATCAACAGCTGTTAACTTGAGAAGACTGATCTGACACTGAATATGGTCTTTTTGCCTTTAATGATATTGGCATAGTACTGATTGCTTAGAGAAGACAAAAGGTTTACTAAACAATTTTTTTATGTTGTACTAAGCTGCTGTTCGGGTTTGTTCATCTCACGCCCTCCATGCAGGAACCTATAAACAGTGGGACCCTCCCTGGGCGTACAGTTCTGACCTGGGATCAGCAGATTTACACCTAAATACCCTGTCATCCTAATAACCATCATGTCCCTGGTGCAAAATCAGATCAGCCTTTCAAAATGTAAATAATGTACAATGTTACACATCCTTGTTACAACTCTCTCTCTCCTTCTACCTGACTGTCAGAGCTGTGGGACTTAGCCAGGATTAATCACCACTTTTAGACAGGCAATTTTCAAGCCTGCGTGTGAAGTCCCACAGGTACCCTCACAGGTCAAAGTGCTGTTAAAACAACTCTCTGCCACTCTCATCTATTATATAATGTTCATTGCCTTTTATTTATATATATATATATATATATATATATATATACACACACTGTATCATTCCAACTACAATTTCAGTTCTTGTGCAGTCAGTGACAAGTGTCTGGCTCAGCAGAAGAGCTCAGCTGCAATCTGTTGCATAAGTGAATAAAATCAAATTGGAATTCTGGATATTGTACAAGAAAACTCACTTACGAGTAAAAGTACAAATATTATTAATATATAACAAAACAATACACCCCCCCAAAAAAGTCCCCTTTTTTTATTCATGTACTAATGCAAAGATCTTTTCAAGCACAAGCAATCATCTTTTTAAATCATACTACCACACTGATGCCTTGTGGTATAGGAGAGAAATTTATACCCTCAAGAATAATTTGAACATGTCTTCACTGCTCTGCAGACACTAGGTGCTAGTGTGTTGGACAGTGTCTTTGCTGTCGTCACTATAGGTAAGCAGTTGATAAGGGGATCAGAGAGGATTAGCATCTTTAGTCCCATCAGCAAGCAAACCAGCAGATCTTCTCATTTTCTCTTACTACCTAAAGGAAATTAAGGCCCTTCGCAAACTGACCTGAAACCATCTCTGGTGTGCATAAAATACAAACTGCACAATGTTATGAGCCTAACTGAAGGCTGAGTATGGAGCATGCAGGTTTCTTCTCTCAGAGATCTGCTGATTCCTGCTTCCCCGGAGAGCATCTGACTATTATTAGTGGCTCTAATGGGATTAGAGAGCATTAACTCAAGGGATTATTTAGCAGCTACCGACACATGAGACCAAGGCAACTGGACATCAAGTGCCGGACAGCAAAAAAAAGAAAGGCTGTTCTTTGGCTCAAGTGAGGCAGCCTGAGCAACAGCTGATTCCCAGAAGGGCACCAATGTCAAACAGACAGAGCTTCTATAACAACAGTGATACTAAGAAAGGCTGATAATCATTTTATTAGGTACATGAATGTACCTTCGGCTGCTCCCTTGTATTCTCCCCAGGGGGTCACCACAGCTGATTTATTCATATTGGTAATTTGGCAGAGGTTTTATGCCCGATGGCCTTCCTGATGCGACCCCCCCATGCTGAGAGGGACTTGTGTCCCTATCTGGAATCGAACCAGGGACCTTTCGCTTGTAAGGCGAATGCACAAGCCACTACATAAACATTTAAATTCAAGAATTGTATGTTGGAAAATTAATTCTTAATAAATGATACTGAAAAAGTTTAATATAATTCATATTTTATGCCTTGTGTGATTAGTGGCAAAAACACTTAAGTAATATGAAGTTTTACTTTTGGAGACCTTTTAACTTTATTGGCCTATAATGTACAGTATAACCCTGATGAACTGATGATGGGTGATGGTAGACCAGACTGTAAATGTGATTACAACATCACAGAGCAATAGATCCAACTCCAGCTGCAACCAAAGACACATTATAAAAAAAATGTCACAAATATAAAACATGAAATAACTCTGTATCAGTGGTTTATGGCAACTCTTTATCATCAGTTTTCCTTATTTATAAGAAGAGTGGATGTTCATTTTCATATATGCTTAATACATAAATGCGCCCTCCAAGCTATTCTTAGAATTATACTTTCTGGTCATCATCTCCTGTCTGTCTTGAAGTGATTCGTTCAGTGATCGTTAAGCGACTGATATTTTAAGTCTTTTGTGATTAATTAAATATCCTGTCATTATTATTCACATTTGCAGATCATTTTAAAGAAAAAAAATCCTAACTAGTTGGATTTCTCTTTTCAAAACCCAACATCAATCGCATATACACTGTGGCCACATGCAGAGAAGCTTGCTGACAGCTCTGTGTAATCAGTGTTAGGATGACTAACCAAGGAAATGATTAACCTAGGAGCAAACAAGATTCTTTTAAAGATAACAGTCCCTGCCCACTTTAAAAAAGGGAGGATGCTTATAAGGACAGAGAAATGTGATTTTAGGACTATATGAAATGAGTCTTATTCCTGTGATGAGTGGATTCTTGATGTTGACAGATGGGAATAAAGTGAACCCTATTAAAAATACTAAACATGAATGACATTAAATGCATGCATGAGAGATTAATCTATTATTTAACTTGCTTAAGTATTCTAACACAAAATATCTTTAGTCTCTTAATCTGGTTGAAATGGGGACAATGACCAGCTATGTTATATCACTCCAATTCTAAGAGCCTTGCAGGACTCTGGTCTCAGTTCTGAATTCCACAACTATAAGTAGTGCTTGAAGTTGAAGTCTGGTCTTAGTCAGCATGAAAAAGCTGCAGTCTGGCTGTGTCCAGCATCATCCAAGGTGCACAGTTGGTAGACTAAGGTAAATCTTTATATCCTCTGAAAGTGAAATTCAGGAGCTTTAAGATGGATGACAGAATGCAGTCTGTTCAGAGCTGAGGTCTGTTTTAACACGCTCTCAGATTCCCAGAACATTACCACTGCTATTCTAAAGATGAGCGGCCATGTAGAGTTTTCCTTGTGATGTAAGTCACTGGGAAAAACCTTTTCTTTATTTCAAATGAGTCATGCTTTCTTCTGAGAAACAGCATCTTATTAGGCGAACCAAGAGTCATACATATAACTGACTTTTATATCAAGGGATGCATTGTGGGAAAGCCAAGAAAATTTCAGTTGTAGTTTTACTGTAGTAAGCATCATCCTTCTCACTCAGTGGGCTGGTATGACTTAAAAGTAACATTAAAATTCTTAGTGGTTGCTTGACCCAGTGGAATGAAGGGTGGATCAAAGAACATGGATGGTAAGGTAAGCATGAATAGATAAATGTATATGCCTGTCAATACAACTGAAAAGGCTGTGGCCTCTCGGTATGATAGCTTGAGGTGCTAAAACAAAGAAACAAATGTAATCCGAGTGTTTAATAACCTGGACTTCACCAGTAGGCCAAATGTTAGCATGTGTGTTTGTTTGCCATGGGCAGAATAAATTTGTGAAACTGAGAGTTGTTATCCATTTTTTTACCCTTGGGTATTCAACCTTGGAAAAATATTTATTTTCTATGCCAGCTATCCACTCTTGGCAATGAGCCTTAAACAAGGGTGCTATTGGATAGAAAGTACCTGGATAAGGAGTAGGGTAGATAAATCCCACAATAAAAGGGGAGGATGGATGGATGGATGGATGGATGGATGGACGGATGTATGGATGGATGGAGTCAACTTACCTTTTGTGCATTCTCCAGCTCATCCACCTGGTTGTTACCAAGGGTTCCTTTGATGACTAATTCAACTTTGGCATTGAACTTCATGAAAGTCACATAGCAGGTGTAGAATAGCAGCAGACTAATACTTTCAGCCAATACGATTTGATTATCCAGAAAGAAATAGATGAGCATGAGCAAGCCAACGATATAGAATGAGACGTCTCTGAACAGAGGCCACCAGGTGAGGTTCAGCACCTCTTTGGAGAACAGCGCACACATCCCAATTACAAATAGGATGTTGAAGACAGCAGATCCCACAATGGTACCAATACCCACATTACTGTGGGAGACGAAAACTCCTATAACAGATGTGAAGAGCTCTGGGGCTGACCCACCTGCAGCCATGAAGGTGGCTCCTGCCACATCATCAGAGATCTCCAGCTTCTCTGTGATGACAGTGAGTGCAGGGACAAAGAACTCATCGCAGACAATGGCTAAAGCTATGAACATGTACAACATGCCAAACATATGAAATGCTACATAACCCTGGCGCCTTTCCTCCACACTGAAGTAATCCGTTGGGTAGTCCCCATGATTCATCTCTACATCAGATGATTTCATGGCCACAGGTGTGTCCTCTGGTGCAGCTGAGAAGTTGTTGTGCTGTAGAAGAGTTCTTTGGGGCACAGCTGCCTCTGCTGAGCCCTCAGCAGCTGATTCTTGCTGAGTAGCCACTGCTTTGGCCAGCATCAAGGCACTCCATGAACAGACTGTGCAGACAGCCACCAGGCTGACGATAAAGCCCAAAATCCGTCCAGGCCGCAGCTTTTTCTTGACACCATGGTAGAAGTGCATGGTACTTCTGCTTTGAGGGCCCAGAATAGGAGCAGAGCGGGAGTATGCCATCAGGTCTTGATTTCTTATGGGTAGCATGAAATCCATTGTGTTTGGCGCAGGTTGTCAGAGTGGAAGTGTCTGGAATCCCCCTGAAAGCTGGGTCGATGGCGCTGGTGGCTACAAGGGTGGGGGTTTGACAGGCCGCAGCGGTTCACCGATTGGTTTGCATACTGTTGCCAGGTCTAAACACAATGAAAGCCTTTCATTCTGATTCCAGGGTCTATCCCATTCAAAGGCTTCTCCATAGTACTCACTAAAAGATAGAGAAAAGAGATGTTATAATGCAAGAGTGCAACTAAAAGATTTTAAAAACACAGATAATGCATGATAATTAGCAATGCATGCAAATCAAATCAGATCAGCCATTCCTCTGTGATGTCAAAAATACTTAGCAATCCTTATAAGCATTCTTTTTTCCTTTTATTTCTTTCCATTTTTTAATTGTTCCAATCCTGACATCCAGTAATTTACAGGCCTCACTTGTATTTTTAACAGTAATAGAAAACAATTAAGTTAATTTACAAAAATACTTCACTACAGTACAAGACAAATTTACTGTAGCCTTCTGAGCTTGAGTATGCCCACTTTCATCTTCTTTCTGTCATTACACTGCTACTTCTTAGATATAAATATTCTCTGTTAAAGCCCACTACATTGCATTTATTTACTTAGCATAACTAACTACTAGTTACTTCACAGATAAAAGATTTTACATACAAAATAAATGCTGAGTCAGTTTACATATCATTACAGACTGCATCAGAATATCAAGCATTTAAAATCAGTTCCCCACTAAAAGTGCTACATTAAAGTAATGTTTAATTGTTGGTGCAGCATTATTAAGTCAGTAATATAACACCTATGAGGTAACACCAATGATTACCTTTACCTTCTGTACTTCACTGACACCTGAGTGGAACTTTTTCGATAACTTTGAAATTCAAGAGTAGTTTGCTAATAATACTTTTGTATTCTTACAAAGGTAAACATTAACTTGTAATGGTGCATTTTAGTGCAGCATTAGTACAAGTAAAGGCTTTAAATAATTGCTCACTTCTCATTTAGTAACTTTTCAATCATTCAAAATCTTTTAAATCAGTTTCCTAAATGAATTAAATTACTGAAGTTGGACTGCAAACTCTAAATTGTTGTCCAACTTTTTTATATGCCTAATAATTCTTAAATACTAATATTCATATAGAGACTGTGACAATCTATAAACTCTAAATTCTTGTATACCTTATATTTTATATAAATACCTCATTTAGTATTCATACCTTATTTTTGTTTATTTATTTTAATTAATTATTTTTTTAATGCATTCTTAACTATCTTGTTTCTACACTGTGGGTGAAGGTAGTAGTGATATTTTGATTCTGTAAATTGTCCTGTACATGTAGCAGAATTCACAACAAAGGTGACTTTGACAGAATTATATTTTGTGTGGTAGAATTTTAATTTAAGTTCATGTTTGTTATTTCTTAAGGATAAATAATAATAGCTGTACAGCCTAATCCTAATAAAATTTTAGCTGTTAATGAAAAGCATAATATTTTTTATTGCAGTCAGACATAGTTATTCATATTTCATACTTTCATAAATAATAGAAACATGTAAAACTTTCAAATGTAATATTTTATTTTGGGAGTGGTGTATTTATGGTATTATTGTGTTCCTGGAATGACAGGATGTGCAACAACTCTGTTCAAGTGTTTGACATGGCACTGAGAAGCTGCAGTGAACGCTTTCCTTTAACTGTAGCTAGGATATTAGTGAAAGCTCATTAGGGAGCTATTTAATCTCTGAGAAGATATACTTAGATGAGTCCTACACACCAGTGCCTGCAAAGTCAAAAAGTAGACACCAACAAATTACAAATAAGAGCTAATGAAGTTAACTTGCACATTAGAGTTACTCAACACTACTTCATCTACACTTGGACAAATAGCAAACTTAATCTCTTCAGTATGAAATTTTTACTTTGAAAGATTAATGACAGCTATTGTAATTACAATATTAAATGTTATCAACACTCAAAAATGTGTTGTCTGATGAATATTTTATGAGTTTATCTGAACGATTTTAGGTTAGAGTGAAGAAAGACTGGGGCTACACACACACACACACACACACAATCATCTTTTTGGTTCTCATACCACTCTCTGATGTCTCCAGTTCAGAAGAAAGAAGTCCAGCAGCCAACAGCTTTTTTGGTCCTAAATGTCTGAAAGAATATTCCTATAAATCGAGTCCTTACACGAAATGATCCCAGGTGTTCAGTGTTCAGTGTGAACGTACCAGCAGTGAATCTTCAGTGAGATTTTCCGCTCTAGGCAGAGGTGGAGCTTCAAGACACCAGGTCCAGAAGGTGCTCCTCCCCTTCTTTTACCTTTCTCCTCCTTCCTTGTCCTTTCCATACCCAAGTCTTGTCACTATTCATCCTCCCTCCTTCCCCTTGCCACTCCCTACCCTCACCTCTTTCAGATTACTGAATAATTTCTTCCTGTCTCTGCACACAAGCAAATGGGTCTGAAACAATAAGCTTAGAGCTTGATGAGTTGAGCTATCAGATCACAGTCCTGTGTACAAAGCACTTGATAATGATCTTACTCTGTGATGTAAAGCACTGCAGCATAGTTCAAAAGGATGCTGCATGATATCTGTATGCACTAGAGCTTTGCAACTTATAAACATTATGACAAATTATTTTAAAATGAAAAGTTATGGGACTTTTTAAAAAAAAAAAAAAAATTTTAGTGTTGAATTCTGTTTGTTTATTTTTCTCAGACGTTAAATGCTTTGCTAATCTTTCAATACCATTAAAGTCATTTACCTACGAGAAGAAATTAAAATTTGTTTTTGTGAGTTAATTTGCTTTTAAAATGACAATCCAACTAAGGGTAATTCCCAAATACAACAATAAATACATAAACTGACATATATTTTTTGTCAGTTTAAAAATGTGATATTTACACATTTTTTTCTGTAACCTGATTTTTGTGCTCTAATTTTTCTAAAGAACCTCCCAAACATTTAATTATTTGCAATAGCTTAAATTGCACACACACACACACACACACACACACACACACACACACACACACACACACACACACACACACACACACACACACACACACACAGTAACAGCCTCAACCATTCATATAAGGCAAGATATATCCATGTTGTTTCAGCCAAATTCTGACCCTACTTCTGACATTCATCATACCAAGCAATGTTTTTCCACTCTTCTTTTGTCCAATTTCAGTGAGCCTGTGCAAACTGTAGCTTCAGTTTCCTGCTCTTAGCTGACAGGAGTGGCACCTGGTGTGGTCTTCTGCTGCTGTAGCCAAATTGCTTTAAGGTTCAACATGTTATGTGTTCTAAGATGCTCTTCTGCATACCTTGGTTCTAACAAGTGGTTATTTGAGCTGCTGTTGCCTTCTTATCAGCTAGTAGCAGTCTAGTCATTCACCTCTGACCTCTGGCATCAACAAGATATTTTCGGTTGGAGAGCTGCCACTCACTCGATAATTTCACTTTTTTGGACCATTCTCCGTAAACCCTAGAGGTTGTGAGAGAAAATCCAAGTAGATTAGCAGTTTTCTGACATTCTGAGACCAACCTGTGTGCCACCAGCAACCATGTCATGTTGAAGTCAATTAAATCATCTTTCTTTCTCATTCTGATACTCAGTTTGAACTTCAGCAGGTTATCTTGATCCTGTCTAGATGCCTTAATGCACTGAATTGTTGCCATGTGATTGGCTGGTTAGACATTTGTGTTAATGATCAGCTGAAGAGTTATGCCTAATGAAGTGGCCAGTGAGTGTAATTTATGAAATTATTTTCCTCAGTATTTAAAACCTTAAATGTTGACCTTCAGACCTAAGTGATTGCAGATCTAAAAAAAAAAAAAAGTATATTAACCAAGACTGTAAGTACTGAATCAGCCATAACAAGAACATTCTTATCCATGGGTTTACACAGAATGAGCTAATGTAGGCAATAACCAATGTTTGGCAGCCATGTGATTGGCTGTTTAGATATGTTTTGCATTGATTAGGAGTTGAACAGGTGTACCTAATAGAATGTTGTAGATAATGCAACATCAGAATTGGGAAGTAAAGTTGATCTTATACATAAATACCGTCTTTATAGGTCCAAATGACTCCTAAAACAAGGTCCAATTGCTTCTTCCCTAAAACTTTATATTTTGTTTCTTTGTTTCTTGCTATTTTGATAACAAGGCTGTAATCTGCTGGGATTCAGTTACTGTGTAAATGTGATTCCTTCAGCATATATCACCCTCACTATCCCCAAAAGGTTCTGTGTCCATGTTCCAATAAGTCAGAGCTGTTTTTCAACCCAAAGAATATAGGCAGGTAGTTCAAATGTTGTGGATGATCGGTGTATGTTCAAGCTATAAATAAAAAGTTCTTATGGAAGTGACACCATGCCATGCCATGTAACTAGCTTTGGGTGCAGCACCTGCTTTTAGGGAACAGTCCTGCTCCATGAAGCCTGACAATAATGATGCATGCTGGTCCTTAATAGCTATAGCAAACCCTTTTATCTGCAGAATTAGAGTAAAGTTGCTATAATTTCACAAACTCCCCTCCTCAAACTAGAAAAGTGAATGCGTACAAAAGTATCAAATTAATTTTTAATTAAAGAAACATCTGACATTTGATTGGTCAGGTTCTAAGGTGATTTACTGAGTGTATGTGTGCATGAGCGTGCCTAAGGTCAGGTCAGGCTTAACACGTGAGGACTGTAAGCCTTACTGTTTACCTTAGGGGGAGTTCAAATGATGGTGCCTGTTCTGTTACGTAGTCCATCTCCTACATAGAACAGCATTTGTATGTGTGAGGAAAAAGAAGAGCAAAACAGACAAATGTATTGTTACAAAAGGAAAATGAGAAATACAATAAAAGTTTATCATATTTAAATGTATATACAAAATCTCATTCAGAAAAATACTTACTATGAATTCTGTAATCACAATAATTGCTGGTAAATAAGACTAATTCTAATAATTCTATTTTAGTTCCCTCACAAACCACAAAAACCTGCAGGGATTAAATCCACTGAGACCTTTCTCACTTCCTACTGCTCTTATCCAATTAAATGTGAGCATACTTAATGGCGTGGACCTCTTATTTTTCCTTGTAAGTAAAATGTAGCTCTTTGTGGTTTGGCTTTCTCGCCAAACCAAGACCACTGAAAAGCTCCAATATCTTTTTATAGCATGGCAGAATCTTTTATTAAATTTTGTTAAAAGGATAATGAAGTTTTAAGATGTCAAAAGTTTGTCTTGGGGGTCTGCATACTCTTTAAGATCATGTTACATAGGGGAAACAAGAGGGAAAACATAAACTGTGCAAAAATCCTTTGGTTCTCTCTATTTCTACATTTCAACACTGTAAAACGACATAACTTTGCCTTGTCCTGAAAAGACACTTGGTTTAGTGCAGCCAAGTTTGTCTACAGTAGTGTCTACATATCTGTAGCTGCTAGATTAAGGGCTATGTAAAGTCCTGACAAGGCTGAACTTGTTGCATAATCAGCCAAGCTAACTTAACCTTCTGGGTAGGTGAGGTACAGCCAATGCATCATTTGAAACACAAATAAGTTTCTTTACAATACACTTCTCTTACAATAATTAGTAAGACAAGCCAGGGGATGAAATTCAAATAGCTGTAGTTACTGTGCAAAAATGCCGCCTCTTCTGAATGACTGAACATTAAAACTGACCAAACCTTGACTGACAGAAATATACCTGCAGATCCTGAGTTTGCATGATATAGTACTTGCACATAAAACTGACATTTACACATTATTTTAAGACTAGAAGTGGGTTTCCTTGACAGGGAGAGAGTTAGATGTTCTTCTGTGAAGCTGGGATCAGCAGGAGCTTACTGGCTAAAAGCTCCTGTCTGAAATAGCAGCTAAGTTAGAAAGGGAGGGACCTTATTCTGTTAGCAGGCAATTGGTGAGATCTATGTAACGAATGTATGAGTAGTTGAGTTGACCTTTTCTTCAGAGAACTGACCCTTCAAGAAGCAAAATTACATAAATTGTCCTAAACCTCACAGCCTTAGTTTTCCTTTGACCTCAGAATTTTCATTGAAAAAGCATATGGCTTTGAACTAGAAATTTGATCAGGACAAGGAAAAGCTAAGATGAAACAAATGGAGAAAAAACAATACTAAAAACTGTATTAATAATGATAATACTCTAGTTGGAGGTTAAAGAAAAGAGTAAAGCTTCAAATTTCAGTTAAAACACTGGTTCACATAAGAAATAGATGACAAACTTGAAGCACTTCGAGAGGACAAACCTCCACCAAGGCCATAGAGGCCACCCAAATGCCATTACACCTGAAAAAAAGAATTGTACCATAATAATTTTACCCCCCATAATGTGATTCCTTTAAACCCTACCTCTAGCACATGGAATCAAATGGAAATTATTAGCTCAAAAGTTAAGCTAAGAAATTTTCAGTAGTGATTATTTTCTTCCGGATCTAGCACCATCACTAATGAAAATACATAAAATCAGTTGGCACTCTGCTGAGTCTGCAGAGCTTTGGCTACATTTTGATGTCATTTGTAAATCTGTAACATTTCTAATTCACAGTTAAGAATTTTTCATAATCCCTATATATTCCAACATTCTGGATCTCATGATCCAGAATGTTACTTGGGCCCTGAGCTAACTTCGGTGAGGCAAAACATATGAAGATGTTGCACTGTAATTTTTATGCAAATGTTATAGCAATTTATAGAGCAGGAACTAAATTTTGAAATTGCCCATATCTCACAATGGTAAAATTCATTTTTTTAAAAATCCTGAAAACCAGCTCATGATCTGGATCACTGTTCATATTTACTGGACTGTTGCTGTTACCACGCCATACAGAAAAAAAAAATCCTCCCACAACTTTTTGAGTTATAGTGCACACAGACAAAGAGACAGCAATACATCTTTTTTTAAAAAGTCTATTCAAAATATTTCTCATTAGTCATCCGAAGCATTTAATAGTTATGCTTCCATCCTGATAAATAATGTAATATATTATACTGTATTGTATAAAAAATGTACTTTAGATGTGGAAAAAGGTTCAACTAATGCAAAGCTGTATAGTCATGAAAAAAACTATTAAATTATGAATTTGTTTTTTATTCTATTTATTTTTTCATATTTTATAGAGTATTTAACATAAATTTTAAATCTTGTAATAAATGCTTCCCTTACTGGAATGAAACAGAAGTTAACCACAGGGATGCACCTGCTTCCCCTGCAGCTGTTTCTCCCCATATTTCTTTCAACAGCGCTTGGAGGCTAACGTTACTTTGTAAAAAGGCATATTCATCTCAAAAGCAAACTGAAACTTTACAGATGAAGTTCTGCTATACTGTCATGAAGATCATGATATCAGTTGTTAGGATTTTTTTTTTAACCTGTCCTGTCTGGCAGCATTAGCAAGCAGAATCATCGTCTGAATGCTTTATTGTGCCAAACACATTTGATTTGCCAAAAGGAGTTCTATAAACTCTATAGGCTCCTCTTGTTGATATGTTTCTTTCTTTATTTATTTTTTGCCAAATGGTTACAAGTGTTCTAGTCTATCCTTATAAGCTAAAGAAGAAGAAGGGTGCCCACAAACACAGGAAACAAATAACACAGCAAAAA
>VUQH01034239.1:0-15933 GCA_015106775.1 Etroplus canarensis
TTTGATATTTTTTTAGTTTTTTTTTTTTTTTTTTTTTTGGCCCTCAAAAGGTACACATGGCTACTTTAAGGTCCAATAATTAGCCCTGAAGGTGTGCATTTGTATGTATTGTACCTGTAGGAACAGAGATGTACTTATACTCCATCGCTATTTCTGGGTGTAGCTGCTTGTTTATTTGTTCTGAATGTCTTACAGACCTAAGACATACTATTTATAACAACTTGAGTACCTCTAATAGTACGTCTGCACAACAGTTTACGTTATGTGACTCTGGTGTGTGTTTTCCCTCTAAAGTGCGGTCCGCTCCAGATTGAAGAAGACTCCTCCGATGGAAATGGGACTCCTGAAGGCCAGAGAACGGGATCCGGAGTCCGAGGATGAGATCGTATGAAGAGGACTTTTGTACACTGACTTCTAAACAGTACAGTAAAATCAGGGATAAGATGCTCACGGTTCCAGCAGCAGAATGACAAGAAGCAAGGCACACGGGCAGCAAAGGGATATGAACATGGAAGCTTTACTTTAGAACTATATCTCTACCTCTGCTTTATTTAATCAGCTCTAACTCCCTTTTTTTAGCCTTACTTTTGTTAATACATCTGCCAGGGTGGCCATGATTGGTTCAGTTTGTTTGTGAGAAGGATCACTTATAAACTTACTGACAGATTTGCATGAAAATTTTATCAGTGACGGGTGGGGGGTTGACATGACTTGGAAATTGTCTACAAGAAGTAGAAAAAAATATGTATATCCAAACCAAAATGCGGGCAGGTGCTGGGCAGAAAACGAGACAATAACAAATAAGTTTTTAAGTCTGTCTAGATTTGGACCTGGATCCATCTTTACCATTGCCAGATTGGGTTAAACATTTAATGGTGTAGCTTCAAAACTGCATATATATTCAGTATAAAGTATTAAGGGATATAGTATTAATGAAAATATAAAACTAAATTGGATGAGTTGTTTCAAGCAAAATATAGAGGAAATGTTCAGCCTTGGTGGAGGTATGCTGTCTCAAGCTGCTCTTGTTTTATTTATTTTAAAGCAACATGATTATCATATACACTCTTGTATCTTTGTTAGTGCTTTGCGCACACAGTATACATGGATTGCATGCATTTCTTTAACTTTTTTTCCAGACTTTGGTATTCAGTAGTGCCATCTTGTGGTGAAAATGTCATCACTACACCATAATGTGTATTACTTGAAAGCACTATTTGTAAATTTTGTATTGCTTTTTTTTGTTTCGTGTTAAGAATCTGAGTCTCACAAGTGAATCAAACCCAAATGTGCACCCATAAGAACTAATAAAATGTATTAAATTGTTCAAATGTTTAGATTTTGCTGTTTGACAAATTACCAAATGATTATTGTTCCTATTTATTTTAGCTGCATGTGATGCATGTCAACCAACACAGGATTTACAGTAGCCTCGCCGTAGTTTTGAAAAGTTATAACTTTATTCAGAATTCATGCTGCTTTTGGCTGATCCATTCAGGGGTCACCACAGCAAATCATCTGCCTCCATCTCACTGTATTCCTTGCATCTTCTGTCACTCCAACCCTCTGCATGTCCTCCTTCATTACATCCATGAACTTTGTCTTCCTCTTTTCCTCCTGCCTGGCAGCTCCATCTTCAGCATCCTGTGTCCAATATATCCACTATCCCTCCTCTGAACATGTCCAAACCATCTCAGCCTTGCCTCTCTGACTTTGTCTCCAAACTTCTCAACATGAGCTGTCCCTCTGATGTACTCATTTCTAATCCTGTCCATCATGGTCACTCCCGGCAAAAAGCTCCGGATCTTCAGCTCTGCCATGTCCTGTTCCACCACCTGTCTTTTTGTCAGTGCCACCATCTTTAATGCTTCTGTAGGACACTGAAAAAAAAATCAACCTTGATTGGTCTGTTGATTTTCCTCATTTTTTTCCAATTCAGTGATTATGGGGTTGCTGGAGCCTGTCCCAGCTGTCATGGCGCAAGAGGCTGGGGAACACCCTGGACAGGTTGTCAGTCTAACACAGAAAGACAGGCAACAATTTGTGCTCACACTCACACCAATTTAGCACCATTTCCACCAACAAAACAAGCACCCTGTGGCCTTCACTCTCAGCCACGTTACCTTAAAAGTGCTAGAAATTCTTATATAACACAAGTATGTCAGAAGGGTTTAGATTGAAAGTTTTTACGTTGAAGTTCTGATCGTACCTAACAGTACAAATACTAAGAACAGGCTGGGTCAGGGATGAGATGATGAGGGTTGCCTGGTCCTTTGTACCTTTGAGAACCCCTGAATTTGAATACATAGTCACATTAACAGCAAATGATCTGTCAGGATAAACTGCTCATGCAGATTTATTTTTTCAGGAGAGAACAATAGAAAGCATATCTGCTGACAAAAGGCATGAGTAAAGATCTTCTATTTTGAGAAGACCAACCACTTGGCTAAAAAAAAAAAAAAAATGTGGCCGTGTGTGACAGTCTCTGCGAGTTTAATATGGGGATAAAATGCAGTCCACTGTGTTAAAACTGAAAGAATTGTTTTCTTAATTGTTATTCTAGCTAATTAACAGTTCTGAAATCAAAGATATTTAGTTTATAATATAGGGAAACAACAAAGCCTCACAATTTCAGTAGGTCCCACTGAATAAAAATAATAAAAATCATCTAAAGAGTGGTCAGTTTTTTTCATCTGATTCAAATCATAAAGTGATCATTAAGCATTTCTCCCACATTCTTTGTTTTAGGTCCAAATTTGCAAAGTAAAGGAGAACCAAACCACTACACGGCATACATGGGCTAGAGGGAAGACCCCCTAAAGTACTTTAACTTTTTAGATACCCCTACTGCAGGTAGAACAAAGCACAACAGTGTTTTTCGTATTCTCTAAGGTCTTTAGTATATAAAACAGATTACTGCATGAAAATACTTTCTTTAAAAAGTGGTTTAATTTAACAGATATTGTGGAATACTCCATAAATTAAAAAAACTGCAAACTCATGCCGAGCTGAGTGGGAGACGCTGCACCTAAACTGATGTAATTTCATAACAGGAGCTCTAATTCATTCCAAATTGGGCCTGAGAACAGACAGGGAGTTCCTCTGCATGTCTGGGGGAAAAAAAAAACCAAAACAGAATACAAATATCTAGATGTATTGAGGAAATACGGCCCCACAAACACAGAAGTACAATAGGTAGATAATTTCAAAAATGAGCATCCGTGATGAATGGATTCATAGACTCTTCAGCTGTTTTTGCTGGACTTCTCCCAGAAGCAGGGTTTGTTGGAAAGATCTGACAAGAAAGTGTAAGGCATGGTTCAAGCAAAATAAAGCAGCTTGAAAAGAGTGTCAGAACAATGAAGACCGGTTGTTTTGCCTCTAATGTGCACTGAAAGCATATATTATTATATTATTTAACATTAGATGGTTATATTTACAAAGATGCATTGAGGAGGGCACCGGTTGTTTCCCAGAATTTCCACCCAGGGTTGCACTAATGTGGCAATACAATTTGAGGGGTAGTAGTTTATAGAGCACCTTTCAGGCAGAACACAACTCAAGGTGCTTTACACAGAGTATATACAGGTTTGTACATTAAAAACAATAAGAATAATAAAGAATGCAAACGCATGAATGTGTGTAAAAGACCCGAGCACAGAAGACAAATGCAGAAATACTGTAGCTTTCAAAAAATTTAAATATTAACATACTTAACTGAGTGCAACATGAAAATAAAAGCAATTTATTAATTAGATAAGTTAATAACTTAAAAGATACAAGTATAAAATACAATTAAAATAATAAAAAAACAGACTATAATAGAAATTATTCAAAAGCTACAGCAAATGAAAATGTTTGAGCCTGGATTTAAACAGGCTGACAGTTTGAGTAGACCTCAGATCTGGAAGCTGGTCTCAAAGCTGAGGAGCAGAAACACTGAGCTGCTTCAGACTGTTTGTAAAAACACCGAGGATCAGAGGGTTCTTAGTGCACTAATGTTCACTGTTTATTGATTTAGTAGTAGTAGGAGGAGTAGGGTGCCTTAAAATGTCGCCCTGTGCATCCTCTCCAGCTGCATCCCTGAAAAGATCACTTCTTATCAGCTTGTAGTGCTCATCTTTCCAACCCTGATTCACAAAGCAGGGGAGGGAGAAACCCATCAGAGTGAGACCTCTTCGCTGCTGCTCCTGCTCAGGTGTGACTAACACGCGGGGACCCACCTGGCCAGGTGAGGTACTGACAGCTCCTCCACGTGACGCCGTTCTCTGCCCGAGCAGATGTGAGAAGAGCCGGTAAAGCTGCTCTCAGTCCAGGAAACAACCTCAGTTCTCCGCCGAGCGAGTCGACTCTGAAGCATCTCCGGGAATGGATAAATTAAAGTCGGTTCTGAGCGGCGAGGAGTCGCGCAGGGAAGACCGGAACATTTTGCAGGTAAAGCGCTGGTTTGAACCCTTCCTGAGGTGTGAGGCCAGCCGGGTGTTTAACGGGTGTACTAAACTCTCCTGACGCAGACCATGAACGAAGCCTCCACGCTGAGCTGGGGAACTCGGCTGAAGGGATTCGTCGCCTGTTTCGTGGTTGGAGCCGCGTGCACAGTCCTGGTAATTTTTTTTTTTTTTAATTAATATTTTAATTTTCTACCAAAAATATTCAGTCGCTCCAAACAACAAGGAAGAGAGCAGAGAAAGCAGGAGCGGCCTTACTGGTTCTTCTTGCTCTGAGGAATGCTGAAGATGTGATGCTCATTCATTTGGCAACCCTGACTGGTCCCTCCTTAAAGTCACACTTATCCACCTGCCTTCAGGTATGGAGGACCAGGTGTGCCGCCGAAAAGCAAGTAAAGCATTGTCCAATTCAGGGTCCCGGGGAGGGACAAGTAAAGCATTAAATTAAAAAAAAAAAAAATTTACCTTTCGGCTGCTCCTGTGTATTCTCCTCGAAGGGCTAGCCACAGTGGATTACTCCGCATTGGTAATTTGGCAGAGGTTTTACGCCGGATACCCATCCTGACGCAACCCTAGATGGTGAGGGGGGCCTTGTGTCACTACCTGGAAACAAACCAGGGACCTTTTGTTTGTAAGGCGAATGCACAAACCACACATTAAATGTATTGAGCATCAATTCAGCAACAAAAAGAAGAATTTTAAAGAGGAATTTCGTAATGAATTATTAATCCATTAAAGAATAGTTCAAATGACAAAGGAATTTACACATAAACACATTAAACAATTAATTAAAACCTCTTTTAAAATAAAATCATTTCAGAATTCTGAATTAGTGTCCCCATGGTGTACATATTCACCTGGTTCGATGCTAAGCAGAGACACAAGCACCTCTCACCGGGGGGTTGTATCAGGAAGGCCATCCAGTGTAAAAACCTCCTCCAAATTGTGGATGCAACTTAATCCAATGTGGCAACCCCCTTGGGGAAAATACAAGGGAGCAGCTGAAGGTGCATTCATTCATTTTTAAATTCAGAATTAAAATGATGATTCTCAAAATAATTTCATTTAGCGTCTCCATTTTTGCTTGTCTATGTGGAGGAGGACCAGGAGTGTCACAGAAATCAGAATAAAGCATTAAATGAATTAATGATTAATTGGACAATAAAAGGAAGAATTTAAAAAAGGAATTTTAAAATGAATTTTTAATCCATTAATAAATGGTTACAATGGAAAAGGAAACTTAAAAAATGCAAACACTACTCAAAAACACCTTTAAACAAATTTTGAATTGTGAATTAAAAAGATGATCTTCAAAATCCTTTTCAAAACAGTTTTCCAAAGCCTTTTCCAATACCTTTTTTTAAAAAATCCTTATCAAAACCTTTTTTTAATAGATTAATATTTGTAAATTCTTGAATTCTTTATATTTTCAAATTAATGCTTAATTCATTCAATACTTTATTTCAGTTTCCACAGCACTCTTGATCCTCCATAAACCATGTGTCTTGCAGGGGGTGTGTGTGCTCTTCCTCCCCAAGATTGGGATCACTCTTTTCATTGTCTTTTACACCTTTGGGAACATATGTGCCCTGTGCAGGTTAGTGTTACCCTGAAACAAGGTGTCTTTTAATAGTTTTATTTTACACTAAATGATTATTTTAAAAGCATTCTTATATACTTCATTGCATCCTACAGCACAATGTTTCTGATGGGTCCAGTGAAGCAGCTGAAAAGGATGTGTGACAAAACCAGAGCGCTGGCCACCACAATTATGCTGGTAAGTGCAAAAACATCTTTTAATACTTTCTTTTTTTCATCTTAATACCGGCTGATTCTAGCCTGCCATGTTTGGTGAGCAGTTGGAGTCCAGGGGCGATTCTAGGATCAGACCTTTAGGGGGGCTAAGCCCACAATCAGAATGTTGTGCATACATTATCTTGGGATTAATAAAACAACAATACTTAATAACTTACTTTTACTAAAATGAATATCAATTATAATATTGAATATGCTGTTTTCAAGTGAATTAATTGCTTTCTACCTCTTCAGTTCACAGTACAGTATTACTTTCAGAAGCAACCTAATTAGCTGGATGGCCTGTTGTGGCGTCTAAGAATAATTCCAATTGAACGGTAACAGATTTCAATATAATGCAGCTGTTTAAGAGTGAACCCTTTTAGTTAATGAAACCTGGGACAAAGACTTAATCATGGTGATTAAAATTTTCCAAAGTTAGTTAAATATCAGTTTGCAGCAAAGCAGAGATGAGGAGAAACGTGCACAACATTGTTTCAGCCGTTTAACCACATGGGGGCAGGCCACCAAATCATCAAGCAATTAAATTGGCATAATTCAAGACAGGGCAGCACGGCAGTGTGGTGCTTAGTACGTCGCCTCACAGCAAGAAGCTCTGGGTTTGAATCCACCAGCCAGCCAGTTTGGGCCCTTCTGTGTGGAGCTTGCATGTTCTCCTCATGTGGGTTCTCTCTGGATAATTTCCTCCCACAGACCAAAGACATGCAAAAGGGTTAGGTCAGCTGGCTGTTCTAAATTGATCATAGGTGTGAATGTGAGCATGAGTAGTTGTGTTGTCTGTCTCTCTGTGTTGGCCCTGCAATTGACTGACAACCTGTCCAGGGTGTACCCCGCCCTGTGACACCTGGGACAGGCTTCAGTACCCCCTGCAACCCTCAACTGGACAAGTAGAAGATGGATGGATCATTGGCAAACCAAAATGGCTTTCCATGCACCTGCGCAAGAAGCAAACTCTTAAGAAATTTGCTTTTATATTCAAATTTTCAAATTCATACAGACCTTTACTGTGCAACTCAACACAGGGCTCAACATGAGGCAGGCTACCCCTGAGAGAAGAATAGAGATGTGTGGTCTGTCACAGCCATCCTGTTCAAACATTAGAATGATATGAGTCCTGCTGTGAAAGTCCCTGCAACTGGATAGAGTTCAAAACTGACTCACCAATATACACTATATTGTATAATAATGTCCCAAAATATTACTAAAATACAATATGATTACTGTTATTTTGTTTAGGGGTCCTGTGATAAAATTTATGGGAGCTTGAATACTTAGACTCGCATACTGGCAGGAACACGTAATACCAATATAAGTGAACAATGTTTGGCAGGTATACAATAAAAAGAAGACAATTTAAAAAAAAAAAAAACAAATTAGGAGAATGTTTTCTAAGATCAATCAAGAAAAGGATTTATGACACAGAAATGTTCAACTCTGAAAGTATGTTTATTCATATACTCAATTCATTAACAGCACTACGGACAAAACTGGGCTTCCAATAGTTTCATTTTTATTATTATTGTCAGTTCAGTTTCTGTTGGATTCCAAAGTGTGTCTGCTCATTTAAGTTAGGTTTTCCTTATTGTTATCATATGGGGGAGATTTTCACAGGGAGTAACCAGGATTAGAAATGAGTCCACCAGAGAAACAACTCGGGTTGGGAGGGTTTGGATGTCTGCAGAAGAGGGATAGTGGATATATTGGACAAAGGCTGTTGAAGATGGAGCTACCAGGCTGGAGGAGAAGAGGAAGACCACAGAGAAGATTCATGGATGTAGCGAAGGAGGACATGCAGAGGGCTGGTGTGAGGGAAGACGACGCAGGGGTGAGATGGAGGCAGTTGATCCGCTGTGGCGACCCCTAAAGAAGAAAAGCATTTATCAGGAGCAGACCTCGAATATCTCAAACAAATTCACCAAAGGATCATAAGGCAAGCTGCGAAAGCAAAATTTATCGAACTGAGAAAAACTAAAGATGTTTCCCGTAAATTAGCATAGCATCATTTCAGGTAGTGTTTTTTTGTTTTTCCCCCGGAGGTCTAATTTCAGTTTTTATTTCAGTGAACTTAAAATGTTTTTTCATGCTTAGTTTTAGTTTGGTTAACTATAATAACCTTGCTTCCAACTGTGTGTGTCAGGACAGCAGTGTATAAGATGCTTGGATGTTTAAAATGTGCGGAAATGTGACACTGACATAGTCCTAACCACAGGTCGAGTTAAGAATATCAAACCTCCAGCCATCCCTCCTCATCAGCTTCCATTGACAGAGGAACTAAAGACATGGGACTGATAAGAAATATATAGCTTCATTAGCATGATTCCCTTTATTAACGGAAATATTTAAGGCTAATCCTTCAGAGTCAATTTTTTAAAAGTCCATGTTGTTGATTAGATTTGTCTCTCTCATTAATGTAGACTTGCCTCGTGCTGACTCTCTGTGCAGCTTTCTGGGTGAGTATGCTTCAAAGAAAAATGGCTACAATCACTTCTGACTTTATTTCTGCGTTGTATTCACTTCAGTCATTGACAGTGATTTTTTTTCTTACAGTGGAAGAACTTTGGCCTTGCTTTGTTGTTTGTTATATTGCAAGTCTTGTCATTTACCTGGTGAGTCTCCACACCTTCTCCAACTCATTGTTTCCAGTCTGTAATTGTTCATTTTGACATAAAATGCATGTCTGTGTTTTCAGGTACAGTCTGTCATACATCCCGTGTGTGAGGTTTGTATTTTATCCTCTGCATAAATATTCAATATCAAAATGTCATTCAAAGCCTGTCTGTCTGATTTACGTAATTTGCTTTCCAGGGAGGCAATCATGAAGATGGTGTCTATATGCCTGAAATGAGCCCCGTGTTTGTGGTGAAGGTTCAGGCTGGCTGAAGTGTTTTCATAGAACTGGGCGGGTCTCTTATTGAAGTCACCGAAGCGGCCTCCTTCAGAGTCTCTGACTCTTCCTGATGCACGGCCACTCTGTGTTTATAGGTGGAAAGGATGCAGGTCTTCTCTCCAATCATGTTTATTTTTCTCATTTTTGATCATTGATTGAACAAATTGATTTTGGTATTGTATTCACTGGTTGCTCCAGTTTAATCCAATTTAATGAGTGTGGACTTTGTGTCATAAGTGTAAATATCTGTAATAAATGAATGTTTTTAAAGTTTTGTAAAGTAACACATGAAATCCTCATTATTCCCACCTGAGAGCAGTAAATACATGATACCTTTAACATGCACAAAATGAATATGAAGAACATAATATATCCTGACTTTTTTTTTGTTTGCTCTGAGATAAATATATTTTTATTAAAAATTATTCTGCTCTTAAAGGAGTCTGGTTCTTTAAATATTTATGTACAATGCAAACTGTTAACCAATACTTAAATAAAGTCACCTTCCAAACAGCACAAAGTCTCATGTGGAAGTATAAACTATTTTAGCAGCTAAGGACTGTATTTATCAACCATACTTTGTAATTAATCTTTAGATTAAATAAGTAGGTGCACATTATATTAAAGTCAGGCTAAAAATGCAAAGATAATTCATGGTGGATGTGCTTTTTGCCATATTTTTCAATGCTCTGCTATTTATATAAAATTATATAAAATGAAAATTTATTAAAAATGTTCATGAGCATGCTGTTCCTTGTTGTTTGCAATTCTAGTTCAGAATCAGAATTTGAATACTTTATTAATCCCAGGGGGGGAAATTGTATTGTGTTACAGATGCTCCTTTAGATATAAATAAATATAAATTTAAAAGGCAGTGGATATAAAGGAAATTATGATAAAAATAAACCTGTCTGTATTAATTGCAATATGTAACAACTAAGTCAAACATTGCATATAATATGTAATATATACAGTGTGAAACTGTAATGGAGTCACAGCGAGGAGTTAGAGTGTGATGTCCACAGGTAGGAATGATTTCCTGTGGCGTTCTGTGGAGCATCGCGGTGGAATAAGTCTGCTGCTGAACGTGCTCCTGTGTCTGTCCAGCACATCATGGAGAGGGTGCGAAGGCTTGTCCAATATTGTCCTCAACTTGGACAGCATCCTCCATTCCCACATCATTACTGACCTTGTGGATCAGTTTGGTGAGTCTGTGCTCAGCTGTGCTCAAGGTCATTATTCACATTTATCATTTTATTGGCACTTTTGCATTTTCATAAATATTGCTACTCCTAAGAGTAACAGTCTGGATTGTAAAGTTTATAAAATGATCATTATATTTATTTATGGCATAAGATTGCCTTAAGTTAGGTTAGGGCCAGTTAAGAACTAGTCCGGTTGCCCTGGATATGACTGTTTGCAAGCCTCCTTGACTTATCCGCTGGATTTAAATTCTGGTCCAATATAGCCAGCCAATGACAAGAAAACTTATTATGTTCTTTCTGTACTCTACACATTACAATAGCCTGTGTCTTGTGAAGGGTTGTAAACCAGATGAGCTCCTACGTCACTGATGTGCTGATTTCTCCTCACCCTGTGCATTGCTGCACCTATGTTCACCTTCCAGTTCCTAAATAAAAGCCCAGTGTGCTCCTGTTGGCCAGCTGACACACCAAAATTGGGTTAAAAAAAAATCATGCGTTACTTGTATCGTGAGAATTTATTTTTAATTGTGCAAGGTAGAGAATGCTAACTGAGTTTAGGTTGCACTGTAGTGCAAAAAATGGAATGCAAACATAGTAACCAGCACCCAGAGCTTTGTTCCAGGTTTCTTGTAGCTTGGAATTACACGTATCTATGTGCATATGATCAAGCTAATGGTAACATTAGCCACATAACTGCAAACACTAAGGATTTACCCTGTTACTGTTGGGACACTGCCATGAAAATGAAAGTAATCAAAGGACATAGATGATTAACAGACAAAAAGCCTGTGCTGTGCAGCAGCGGGCAGACACAATTTTCTTTATCGTGGGCTTGGAGGCTTTGTAACTTTGCTACAAAAACGCTGTAACACACCAAAGGACAATGAAAACTCTAAAATCACACTATTGGCTCAGTAACAGTTCAAAATTAAACTGTGAATTCTTGAGCCTGCATAGTAATTTTTCTAACGGCTTAAGAGGACTTACTTTTCGATTTTCAAAAGGTAATTATTCTTGAATGAATCCATTTTGTAAAAGTCAAACCTAATTTCACAAAAGTCTTCATGGCATAATAATTTTATCCCTATTTTACCCCTGCTGCTGCCTCCATGGCGTTCAACCAGATTCCACACTGTTAAAGATTTCCCTGTAAGGGTTTTGGTGGTGGATGTTTAGCGTTTGATTATCGCTTCCAGTACTCGTGACCCAGTTCAGTCAAGCTGTCGCTACACATAAAAGTCTTCTATCTCCTACTTTTTCAGTGTTGTATCTTCTCCTCTTACTCCTCAGCCATGTGCGGTGCTTCCCTCGCTCGCTACATTTGCGTGCCAGCAATTAATAATTGAACATTTCATTTGCGTCGTCTCTGATTGCAAAGAAGAGCCATAAAAAGGATGGAACAAGTCTGTAGGGAAGCAGATGGAGATCACTGGAGAGAAAGGGGGGGAAAAGAGAAGGGATGATTGTGGAGGGAGCGAGAAGAATTTGCTCTGTGTCAGTAGGGTGTGCTGTCTGCATCCTCATTAGTTTTGCAAGGAAAGTGTAGAGAGGAAGAAGGAGGGGCGAGACTTTGTTCCCTTTGATTTAAAAGGAAAAAACTCAGTCAGCACAGAGATGCTGGGTGTAAACGTGTGCATCTGTGAAGTAGCAGGTGTATAATAAGAGCACCCATCCTCTACCTTTCTGTAAGGAGAAACCTGTCCCACCTTGCAGATGTGCGACTGGTTATTGATTTCCTTTTTCTTGCCAATTAAAAAGTCACACTTGGACCAGGTGGAAATGCTCAGCGATAATAACTCAAGCTGCTGCCTTATTAACACCAGAGAGCCTTCAAGTACAAGGTTTGATTTCAGCTTCATAAGCAGACGTTCATCTTCTGTGAAGCAGTGACGTTTCAAAGCACCAGCTAATAAACAGACTGGAGGCAAGCATCATATGGAGAAACATTCATTTGAAACTGCTGTTAAGTTAATTTTGTGAATTCATAGCAAAGATGATTAGAGGTTTGTGCCTTCAGGTGAAGCATCACCTGCACCCTCGCTCAAGTACTTACTTATGGTGGATTGTTGGCTCTGTGGACATCTCTCTGTAATGTTGTAGGATCTTGATTTTGCAGTATAAAATGCCTAGAGAAGACTATTGTTGTGAATTAGCACATTATAAATAAAACTTAATTGTATTGAATCCATACTGATGCAGACTCACAATAAACCAATCAATGTTTCCCTCTGAAGTTTTAAAGTTTTGAGTATATACCATTCACTGTATTGCGTTAAATTAGATGAGAAAACTCATACAGCTCTGATGTCTTTACAATAAACATGAAGCTACTGTCAGCAGCTAGTTGGCTTTATTTGCAATACATCACTTACCAAGGCCAGAGGCCTTCTTACTGGGATACATTGCCTTAATAACTTATGCTGCAAACCTAACCTGCTCTGGATCAGATCATGTTCAAGAGATCAATAGATATGAAATCAACAAGTATGAAAACCCCACCTATTTACCAATCAGTTCTCTGGGGAAAAAATAAAAAACTTTCCTGGAAGATCTCTCTACCATCTATGCACTGATAATAAAAATGTATCAAAAGTATCAAACCTTTGTCTTTCTGGATGAGAATCAGTAAGAAATATGTGCACCTTCGGCTGCTCCATTGTATTTTTCCCAAAGGGGTCGCCACAGGAGATGAATCTGCATTGGTAATTTGGCAGAGTTTTTAGCCAGGGGCCACACACAAGTGTACTCCTAGTGCTGGTCCCAAGCCCGGACAAATGGGGTGGGTTGTATTAGGAAGGGTGTAAAATCTCTGCCAAATCCAAATGCAGATTCTTAACGCACGATCTGCTGTTGCAACACCTAACAGGAGCAGGTAACAGAAGTAGAAGAAGCCCGCCCTGATGCAGCCCTCCATGGTGAGAGGGGCTTGTGTCCCCACCTGGAATTGAACCAGGGCCCTTTTGCTTGTAACACGAATGTGTAAATCACTACACTGCAGGGATATGTAGGTTCTTTATTCCTTTTTTTTTTTGTTGGCTGGAAGTTTGAAATAACTTTATTTTATTCATTTATTTTTTTAAAACAGGGGGCCTACGTGGATGTGTGGGCGTTATATCAAATTTGCATGTAGGCTATGCATACATTTGAATTCAGTTACTTAGCTCACCCAGGTGAAGAACCAACTAGGAAGGCCCTTGTCGTTGACGAGGCTTCTATTGTCCGTACACAATTCACAAACATTGCTACAATTGCTATAGAGTATTGGTCAGCTTTTAGTGAAACTTGCACAAGGTGCTCATCGAATGAGTCTCCACCCCAATTGAGGTCAAGGTCATAGTTGTTGTTCTTATATACGCACTTTTCCATTTTTACAAGAATCACCACAAGAAGCAGATTATAGTGTTCATAAATTGAGTGCTTCTCTGTCATTTCACTTTATGCTGTAATAATGTCTTAAGCTATGTTAGGGCCAGCCAAGAATTAGAATCGTCGTCCTGGATATGACTGTTTCAAGCCTCCTCAACTTCTTCACTGGCTTTTGATTCTCATTGGTTTGTGCAATGTAGCCAGTCAATGACAAGAGAACTTATTACCTTCTTCCTGTACTTCACACACACATGACAGTAACCTGTGAATTGTGATGGATTCTAAGCTGGGTAAGCTACTGCACCATTGATTTTGTGTATTAATGATGACTTTCCTGTCTGGGTTCAGGCTAACCTTTGTCAGTATAGTAGGACTTTTCCATTCTTAAAACACATGCATATTCATAAAATGCTTTTAAAACTCTCCCTACTGTACAGGGCTTTTCCTGTTACAGTCACACTGCTGATTTGTCTGCAGCAGTGGTGTTGCTTTTAGCCTGTATTGTGTGCTTAAACGCTTAATATTTCTCTGAGATTGTAGTTTTATCTTCCTTTTTTAAGATCAGCCGCTCTGCTGCCGGTAGAGTCATCCTTGTCTTGGAGTGGTCAGATGCTACCAATACACTTGTAGCCAGGTTGGGAAATCCTGAGTTCACTTATCGAGATGATAACCGCCTTCATGTGACTGCTTAACCCATTTGCTGATGTTAGGGGTAAGTGAAGCCAGATAACAGAAAGATAACCTGGGTATGTTGTACAGGCACCAGGGTGAAGGCATCATTTGTTACTGTTTGTTTTGTGTTCAGATAAAAGAAGATATGACATCTTAACTGTGCTTTAAAAGCTTATGCCATATAACTTGCATTAAATAAAACATCCTTGATTCGCCATGCTCAGTTGTAATTCCCATTTTTAGTTGCAGCTGGTTTTATATTTTGTCAGTTGTTTTCAGGTCAAGTTGAAAATAAGTAAAGATGATTAAAAGTGGGAACATCTCGCAATTTGAACATAACTGTTTCCTCATGCAGATCATGTTAAAATTATGGTAGCATAGATGAAAACAGTTTGGGGTTACTTGCATGCCTATTTTTGTCCACCACCACTGGAATTTCAATGTTCCTGTCAGATTCCCAGCAGTGGAGAAGGATGGTATCAGTGTTACATGTCATGTGACTACTTCCTTCTCTGTGGGGTTTTTTCCTAACTTCTTCTTACTGTCAGAAGTGTGTTGCGTGACATTTCTGATCACCAAAGGCCATCTTAGACACTTTCTTAGAATCAGAAAGTTCCTTGATTACTATTAAACTTATCAGAAAAAGGCATCTCAATGTCTCAGAATAATCTGTTTAGATGATGTAACCTTATATTTAACTAAATCCAGGTGAAAAAAAAATACGCTCAACAGTAGAAATCATGCTGGTACAGAAGAATTGTGCTTCATTATACCCCACCTCATCAGCACAGTAGTTCCATAAAGTCATGTAAAGAAGACATTTTTCACAGGACTTTATACAGTCTTGTGCAAAGTCACAAGATTTAGTAGCTTTTAGAAACAGCTTTAGCTGTAATAACTTGAGGTATTGGTGTTCACCACTTTTCTGTTCAGCTCATTGAACTTTGTATACATTTGTTTAGGCACAGCTCTGGACTTTGAGCCATTTCAACACTTTTGTTTATTTATTTTTTTTGTGTATTCATCCTCTGTAGATTTGGTGTTGTGCTTGGGATCTTTGTCCTGGCCCAATTTAGACTTTAGCTGCAAGACAGATGGCCTCACATTTGACTCTAAAATACTTTGGTATATAGAGGTTCATGGTTGAATCAATGGCTGCATGCCATCAGTGGCTGCAAGGTGCCCAGGTCCTGTGGTAGCAAAACAAGCCCAAATCATCACCCCTTCACCACTGTGCTTGACAGTTGATGAGGTGTTTGTGCTGATATGCGGTGCTTGGTTTTCTCCAAAAATGGCGCTGTGCATTATGGACATACACCTCCACTTTGGTCTTGTCTTTCCCGAGAATGTTTTTGTAGATGTGTTGTGTTTTGTACAGATGCAAATCACAAACCTAAGCTGTGCTGCCTTTTTCTTATCAGAGTGAAGAGGCTTTCTCCTGGCAACCCTTCCAAACAAACCATACTTGTTTGGTCTTTTTTTCTAAGGCTACATTCCCACTGCAGGCAAAATTGGCCCGAATCTGTTTTTTTTTTTTGGT
>VUQH01034239.1:17912-32300 GCA_015106775.1 Etroplus canarensis
GAAATTATTTTTTTTTTTTTTTTTTTTTTTTTTTTTGTTTAGGCCCCTATGGATGATGTTTGTGCAGTTGGTTCTATTGTTGTGCCACAGCTGCAAGTCCATGCAGCCACAACGTTAAGACCTTCTTACAGAGCTTTGTGTGCACCATCTGATGATGAAATTCATGTCACTCAGACCCAAGGTGACCCTCTCGTGCAGTAGCATAGCTAAAGCAGGGAACCCCTTTAGGAATTGTTTAAGAATTTTTTCTGTTTATTGTCCACACCAACAGTGAAATGAAATGTTTGGCCTTGCATGCCAACCTGATATTTAATATAGGATTTTCTGGCTCTTGCACATTGCTTCGTTTCATGTAATGCAACCTCAGGGCACTGCACAAAAGCCTCAACATATTCCCAGTGTTTTCTAAGCCAATTTTCAATGCTGTGTTTATTTGTGGTAGAATTTTTTGATTTCCCGCAGGCCTCCCTCACTCCCACTAGTTCTTTATCTTTGCCCTGTACCACCCTATTTTAAAAAATAGAGTAAAATCCTGGGAATGCCCCTGCCCATACTTGTGAAAATGGAAAATACGACACTTGTATGAATTCTTGCAAATGATTACATTTAAGAAGCCTTAATGGTTTACTATGTTTGTAAAGCCAAAAGGTTTGGTATATTGTTCAGTTATCAAAATGGCTGATACATTTTGTGTCTGTCATCTAAATTGACTGATCTGATTTTGAAGAGGAAAGAAGATTGTTGTGATTTAAATTACATAATTTTTCTGCTGGCTTTCCTCCATGTGTAGATTCTGTAGAGTATAAAAATAATTAACTCTTAATTGCGTCATTTATCAGTGATTTGTGCAGCCAGACCATCTCTCATCCATCAGGATGCCTGGGGATCTGTTATGGTGTCAACAGGGTGTTGGCAGCAGATCCTCCAGGTCCTCTGAATTACAGGGCGGGGCAATTTTGGATCATGCATGTTCTGATGCATCCTTAAACAGTTTGGATCAAATTGAGATTTAGGTCAGTTAACCACTGCTTCAACGCTTTGGGCTCTTTGAGTTTCCAAGGATATTATTGAGTATACAAATAATTTTTAGCTCATCCTGCTGGACCGAGAAGCTAATATGGTATCGAGCTGTCCATGCATCTGGCCACTGATTTGCAAGCACTACTCTACTATCAAACTTTAAACGCAGTGATCACCTCATGTTTCCTCACCCCAATTGCACTCAAGGTCAGGGTCACATTTGTCATTTTATGGCCACTTTTACATATTCGCAAGAATTGCTACTTCCAGGAGTATTGGTCTAGACTGTAATGTTTATAAAATGAGTGCTTGTGTGTGCCACTCTGCCATCAGTGTATAAATCCCATCATTAGGTTTAGGTTAGGGCTGGTCAAGGAACTAGAGCCATTGTCTTGGATATGACTGTTTGCAAGCTTACTTGACTTATCAACGGCTTTTAATTCACATTAGTTGAAAGAAAAGGTATTGCTTCCTTTCTGTACTTTCACACATTACAATTATCTGTAAATTGTGAGAGATCAAGAGCCAGATGAGCCACTACATCAGTGACGTTTTGATATGGTCCTGAATGTGTTTTTTGAAATATAGCTCCATATCATTCCAATTTTACACAAATTCTCATTTATTTCAGAACTGATGATTCTGTTTTGGCCACTTCCTTTCAAAACGTCACTATCTGTTCATTCCAAGCTAATGTGTCTCTCTTTCTGTCTTTCAGCCCTGACGACATAGGAAGCTGCTGGTACATCCTGTTGTCCGGCTCCGTTTTCATCAAAGAGTCCATGTTCCTGCCTAGAAGCAGGTAAGACCATTGGCCATTTTGGGTGCTGTTTGAAGGCTTGATCTTAGCAGTAAAGTGCAAGCAGCCTCCTTCCTTCCAAACCTATTTAGAACAGTAACAAAGGAAGATAGGTTTGTCCTGGACTTGGCAAGAAAGAGACGGCATTAATTTGTTTTCTCTTTAAAAAATCAGTTTGTTCTCATCAACAGGAGTAAACAGTGGTGTTCTTTTTCCTAAAATAGGCTTTTAACAGTTTGCATAGTAGCAAAGGTTGCATAATACACACCAATGTATCAGATTTCTCTAAAGAAAAAGTTTTACTTTTTCCATTGCTTTGTTGGTCTAAAAACAGACTTTTTTTGAAAATTTAATTGAGATTTTTTCATGCATTGGGAAAAAAGTCACTGTTTTTTATTTTACTAAGTCATACATAATGTAACTAGCGCTCTTACTAAAGTGAAAGTTGCTCAGCAAGACTTCTCTACACTTCAAAGGGATAATGGTGGATATGTAGGTAGACAATAAAATGCATGTCAAAAAACTGCAAAGAATTCTCTTAAAATGACACAAATCAAATTTATGAAAAGTTTCAAAAGAGTTATAAATGTTAGAAAATAATGCTGTATATTAAACACTTGCAGTCTTTAAAGGTGCATAAAGCTAAATTATAGTATGTTAAATCTTTATCTTGTACTTATATTTTGCATATAGAGAGACCTTGGGTAAATTGTAGGAATATCCTGATCATAATTTGGCACAGCAGCATCATACTTCTACATTGAAACATTAACATAAATAATGCCATTTTAAGGCTTTTACATTTCATTGTAGTATCAGTAACCTCGACGGGGAAAATAGTATTGTCATCACCATTTTGGCATAGTTGAAAAACTTTGAAGTTACACTAACCTTTTAATGATGTACATAATTCCCTCTTTTTCTGATATGCTGTTGCTTAGTATTTGTGTACTTTTTGATGAAAGAGTATTTGTAGAGAGAAAGTCTCACCTCCATGATGGATACTAATTATTTATGGCACCTTCAGAGGACTTAAGATTCATGTTCCCCTCTCCAGCTCTGAGCCAACAGCTCACAACAGTGTTCACCACCTCTGAAGCCAAGAACCAAATGTTAAAAAGCTGCGATTTCACAAGTGGATCTGTTACATGAACCATCTCTGTGGGCGTCTTGAAAACAATGATCTTTTTATCCATTAGGCTTGCATAACACACCTACGGCCACTCAGAGCTCGAGGCCATCACTTTAGCCTGTGGAGCAGAACTGTTCCGGCTGTGCAGTGGGGGTCCACTGAGGTCATTCTCTGGGTTCATATGAATGTGGGAGGCATTGAAAACGGAAGCCTTGATCGGAAATGTGCCAAAAAGCTAGGCCCCTCTTAAATATAACCTTTTCATTTTTGCCAAGGTGAATGTGTGTGTGGGACGCCCGGAGGGGGATTTGAAGGTATTGGCAGATTAGAGCTAATGCCTGACCGCAGTCGCAGAGGAGGAGAAGGCCCCAAAAGTGTTTACTAAGCATATGTTGCAAAGAAGCCTGTGTAGGAAGGATCCACTGTGCTGTATGAGACTGTATGGGATTAGTAATTAGCTCAGATATTCACAGCACTGCTACTTTATTCAAGACTGTCATATTTATGTCTTCTCTACTAAATTATGCATATGATGCACCAACTGCACGTTGAGTAGTTTTACTTTATGCAAGAATTTCCTTTGGTCATATTAGGTGAGAGTCATGAGCAACTAGATTAAAAATAATCTGGCAATAGTTGCACATGGATGACAAAACATACAGTGCATGTTACATATACACACGCATGTGAGGCAGTGTCTAGTTTGACAAAGTCATAATCCACCACTTTTAAAATGCTTTAAACCATTTTCATAGATATTTTCTGCAAACAGTCATTTGTGTTTGTATAAATACTGTCCACTTTTACAAGCAAGTTATATTCACACAGTGTAGCCCAGAACTTTTCTAGCTGTATGTGAAACTGCAGAAGTCCAGTTCAGCCGAATTGAACATCCTTACCCTACAAGCTTACTTGTATGAAGTCTGTGTGATATACGACTGAACTCATGTGAGAATAGAGCAGGTCAGTGTCTGGATTATTCAAAGGGAGCTCATGAGCTTTTTTGTCCTTTCTGCACACTTCACTAAGGTTAATCCAAAGGGAGCATTTCCACTAGTGAGACAGCAGACAAAAGTAGAATGGCCTATAGTGATCGCTCTACTCTTGGCTATATATCATGTCAGTATGATGTATTTGAGGCACACAGCTATGGCTGTAAGTGCAGAAGCTCCACCCACCAATGGTTTAAACCTTCTGTTTGTGATTAACAGTCAATCAGAATGAAAGGCTTCAAGAGAGATCAGCTAAAATGGTTGTTTTCATACAGTGGAGGAACTGAAGGGCAAGTTTGAGATGATTAGGATTGTTTAAAGTTATTCTAGTAGAGACCAAGAATAAAAATATGGCACTGGAAATGAGCATCGTATGTCTACTTTAACAAATTGCTTTTAGTATTTTCCAAAACATAGACCATGTGTTGGTATGCCAAGCTTGCAGGTATTTAGGGCCCTGTCACACCATGACAAGCTTATGCCAAGGCATCCAAATTCCTCTAAAACGCTGGCATACACAGAACAGTGTTGTTATATGAACGTATTGCAAACATATATAGAACATAATACCAACGAATGCTAGCGTATTGCCGGCATTCACAACTTGAAGCCCATTTAAATCACTTCCCTTAAACGCAGCACATATGCTATTATACAGTAGCCATATGTTAGAAACACAGCCAGTACGACTGGAACACATCAAATACGTCTACAGACGTCAATATTGCCTTGGAGGTAAGTGTGATATATGTTACACGTAGGTTAAAAACACGTTACTGATGTGTTTTTTTGTATGTTTTGGGCACGCTAGACATTATCGTCACGTATTTTGACCTATGAGTAATGTGAGTCAGCGAATGCATAATGTACCTGTAACATAGTCCACGTATGTGGGACGTATGAGCCATACGCTGGGATACGTTGGAAATTTTGTGCATGCTCAAAATTTTCCAGTGACCTCGCCGTACTACAGTGTATACCGGCGTACTTCAGTGAGCGCTTAACTTACCAATAACTTATTCATCATATACCAGTATATTTGCATATTTTTTCCTACGTTGTCATGTGCTTGTTAAAAATCGTCAGTGTGTGACAGGGGTTTAGTCAGGTCATTAAACTGTTGAGTGGAGTGAAACAGGCCCTATTAAATTTAACAGGATAATTTTTTACTGCTATATATATTTTTGTCACGTCATGTGATTTCCTTTCTTATGTTACCTTATTACTGATCGGTTTCCCTGGCTGATTACAGTATTCAATCAATTAATGCATTCAAAACTTTGATAAGATCAAATGTGCATTCACTCACAAATGTCATAAATGCTATTTTGTCTTGGCTCCACAGTATAGTGTAAGCCCCTTGTTGTATGGCTGCACTTTTAGGACTTGTTTTAGAAATGAAACAAGACCTATTTCCTCTGTGACAAGCAGACATTTTCAAAATGACACGTTCAGAAAGGCATGTTCTCAGCCAACAGTATAAGAACTTGTGGGTCATGCGATTCACTCAAGATTTGAATGAAAATCTGTGGAGGGAATACAACTTTTTCTTGACAGCAGAGGTGTGGCTATATTCTCATAAATGCGCCAGAGAAATTCTGGACAATTATTTAACACGAAGTTATCTGATGTAATGGTAGCGCAACTGAGACGTTTTCTGTATTATAACAGGTGTGCTTGTCTCATTACAGTGAGTCTGAATAGAATGTGGTGAAGTTCGCTCATTAGCATCTTCATAGACTTCAAACCATGGTAGTATAATTCCATTTTTTCCCTGTCACACATGGATTTTTCTCCCCATTAAAGTCAGTTAATGAAATAGCGGCAAAGGGGGAAAAGAAGGCCCACACTGCCTCACCTACTCTATAAAGAGGACAAATGGTGAAGGTAAAATGGCTCAGAAGGGAAATTGGTTGTGACACGAGGAACTGAATGGAGTCCAGCGGGACTTCCTGAAGCTTTTAAAGATGTGGTGGAATTGGGTTTCAGACAGGCCCTACCCAGAAATGGCTGTTCATATCTACACTGGCAGCAAGGTTGAAAACCTGATATGTCTCCATCATTTTCTCAGTGCTCCTCACACTCTCACTGTTGGTAGCTGTAGCGAGATCTGATCCAGGGGGAAGATGAATGGCTCAGTCATTAATTGAAGAAGCTGGAGCTCTATGCCGTATTAAACCCAAAGGCCAGTGTGAAATCAAATACAACCTTGATAGATAAATCTTTAGAAACTGGTGACACAGATTTAATCCAACTACTGTTCTGGTGAATATGTAATCATTATACATGGCACACTAAAAGCTACCTTCAACCAATAATTACTCCTCCACCTTTCATGAAATGAGTTTACTAATCATGCTTTTATAAATGACAGTCAGTCTTGTAGAAGTCATTATAACTGCGGTGATTATAACTCTTATTTGATAGAAATGGAAACTGGATTGCCATTTAAGAATCTTTTTGACTCCTGTTTACCACTCAGAGTGCCTTACACTGCAAGCCCACAGTCACACATACACATTCATGTAGTGCTTCTGTCACACGCTGATGATGCATCGGGGCAACGTTCCAGTTAGCAGATAGTCTTTGGAAGAGGAGAGGCAAAGCAGCATTTGGAATTCATTAATTTGTGTCCAGAGTGTGATTTGGTAAAACTTGACCTGCAGGTGTCAATATAGTGTTTTCACATGATATAATACAGCTATACAGAAACGCTCATCTTATTCTTCACCAGCTGTGCCCTCTTCTGCTTTTGGACAGCGTCATATACAATGGGTCAAAGTTGGTGAGATTTTGATGAACTTTGCAGACAGTGATGACCTAATGGGTTTTCACACACATTGTGCTTGAAGTCATATTTGTCGATTTATGGGCACTTTTACATTTTCACAAGAATTGCTACTCCTAAGAGTATTAGTTTGGGTTGTAATTGTCAGAAAATGATTTGTCCTGGACAAGACTTTTTGTGAGCCTACTTGAATAAACACTGGAATTTAATGCTCAGTAATTTGCACAATACTACCAACCAATGACAAGAAAACATGCAACTTTCTTTCTGCACTTCACACATTATGAAAACCTGTGAGTTTTGAGGGTTCGTGAGCCGGATGAGCCGCTATGTCACTGTTTTTTTTATCGTTATCGTCGTTTCACCAAATTCAGATGTCATCGACTCACTGAGCGGGTTCTTAACAGTTTTCACAGCCATAGATTTCCCTGGTAGATTACCACCTCTACCTCCTGTGCAGGCTCAGTAGCCAAGTTTCACTACCTCAGTCTGCTGCCCCAGCACAACACAACATAGAGGACAGCACTGGCCACCGCAGACTCATGAAACGTCCTGAGCATTGTCCGGAAGATATTGAAGGAACTCAGCTGTCTCAGAAAATTGAGAAGGCTCTGGACTTTCTTGTAGAGGGCTTCTGTGTTTTTAGTGACTTCCAGTTTATTTGTAATCCTCCACTGTCTCCACACATACCCCATGGATGGAAACGGGGCTTACCTGTCAAATGTCAAGAAGCATGGTCTATTATTTTTCTGGTTAGGTTTAGCCAACAAAACTACTTGGTTATGGTTAGAAGATAATGGTTTGGTTTAAAATATACCCTTTCGTAATTTTAACCACAAGCAGGTTACAAGGTTAACAACTCCACTGGAAATTTTATATGCTTGTTCTGTTTATTGCTGATATAAAGGGTTAATAACTGCCTACTTGAGCCTACTAGTAAGCGCAGGAGACTGCCTCCTGGTGATATCTAAGGGAGTGATTATAACTGATAACAATCATTTAATGGGATGATAACATTTGAAGTGTGTGATCTGTTGTGACAGTTGTCTTCCACTATATCACTTTCCAGAAAAAACTGGCAATTTTTGCAGCTGACATTCGTTTTCTTTCCAGATGTTTCACATCTGTCGGTCGGGCCATTATTCGGATGGCTGTGTTTTAGTCATTATGTGATTCTTGAGAGCTTTTCATCCCCTGACATGTGACTCTGAGCTGTTGAAGGTCTAAGAGGTGAATTTCCCTTCAGAAGAATTACCAGTGTTTTATTTCTAAAATTAGATGTGTCAAATCTGCAACTCTCAACTTTTGACAATGTAAAGGGGCTTAAATCAACTAAAGAATGCAAGTATTTGCATAATCATCATTTTCACATGTTCTTCAGTGAACATGGAAATAGTCATGATTTCTTGTGAGAGCCCACTGTATGGAACTGGTAACTTCCACCCTGAAACACACTTTAGTAACCCCACGCTGGTGCGACTTCCCCTCTTCCATAGGGCTGTGTGCATTTATTTTCAGCAGACTGCTGTCAGGACTTCACCTTCAGTCATCCACACAACTGTTTTCTCGTCATCACTCACTCCTTACATTGGCTAACCAAATCAAAACCACGACTTTTAACAAAATCATCTCATCAGAAAGCAGGAATGCCTGCCTCATCGCATTTGTTCTTGTGAACTGCTGGGAAAAAAAGGTCAGTACAGTTCAAACTGTTTCTTGACAGCTAGCAGAAACCCAGGAAGACTCATCTGTGACTGTAGATGATAAACTAATCTAGTGATAATTTATTCTGTTATTGCACAATACAGATCTTTTTCATCGCTTCTGACATTCTGTTCATTCTGTGGAACAGTTAGTGGCTTGGAAAGGGGTTTTTATTCCTTTCATGACTAAAAATGGTTACTGTAGCTGTAAATTTAATTATTTCATACTCTAATTGAAACCTTAGGTGGTCATTAATGTGGTATGAACATAACAGGTCTTGTTGTTGCCAACCAAGTGAGCCTTCTTTTCCGCTTTTTTGAACATCAGCATGTTTAAAAATACATTTTCTAGTTCCTGCCAGCAGCAATTCACATGAGTGTCAGTAGCAGCATAATAAATCCACTCAGGGGCCACAGACTGACTGAGAGACAATACTGTTTAAACAAAAAGTTGGCTTGTTTTGACATAAAACTGTAACTGCCTAGACTCTTTAAAGTGTGAGTGTTGAATAGTTTTTTTTCCAATTTATTCATGAGCTGTTCTTATGTAAAACTCAGTTATCTGAGAAGGGCTATTTCACGAAATAATACTGATTATATCATCAGTTATCCTGGCTTTGGCTTTGAGGCTTTAATTTTTTACAGTAAGTCTGGTCTAAAATTGGGGGCATGCTGGTTGATTATTTACCTGGCAGGGATGATGCAATAAATAAATTAAAAAAACATGATGGAGCTGCACTATGGGAAGTGTAGACCTATAAAGTGTAGACACCTCACATATGCTGCATTTTTTCCTGTCATGTTCCTACACTGTGTAGAAGTGCACTAACCAAGTAAGCTTGAAATGGAAATTAAGATCAGTCAACAACTCTTGGGTTAAATATTGACCAGTTGCTATGAAGGCTTTTTGGACTTACAGCATGTTGATTATCATTATCTCACAAGTACAGGAGTTTAAGCCTTCACACACAGTGCATTTTTTTTACATCTTAGCTACATTCAAATTAAGATTAAAACTGATACAGACTGACTAATAATTGAAAACAAGCTAAAATATTAAATTTATGTTAAATTAATGCATTATGTTGAGACAGTAACTGCAGTCAAAATGTTAAATATTAAGGAAAACTCTTTATACATAACTAAAAACATGCTGGGAAGGCTTGTGCATAGTGCCTTTATTTTGCCTCACTGTGATTTTAATTTTGATCAGAGACATAAGTACCCATTTTGTAATTAGACCCAAAGTACTTCTTTCTGGTTGACTTCAACTAAAATATTTTTTGAAGTTTGGAAATCAGCTTATGATTATGAAACCCAATTAACCTAACCCTGCTAACAATGCAGATGGATAGATGGATTTGAAACTGTGGGACAGGCCACAAAGCCACCACAGGAGAGTGGTACCTGTAAATAAATCAGGTCTTTTTGTATAATTATAATTTCACAACTGCTGCTTTAATCTAATGTGTAAGTTAAGTCTAAGATAACAGTGACAGATCATGTCAGCACACCCTTATAAATGAGAAACTTAATAATTTGAATATGAATTGGCATTTTGCAGTGAATCCTTTTTCATCATGGCCTTAGATGTTTACATTATTAAATGTGACTGTGTATCATACATGATATGAACACAGGTATTGGGCCACACCTCTGAACTATGGAAACCAAGTGTTTCATCAGTCCCATTGCCACATGTGCGTAAAATGAAACACCTAGCCATGTAGCTTGACTGTGCAAACATCTGTCAAAGAATGGGCTGTTCTAAAGAACTCATGGAATTTGAGTGTGGTACTGTAATAGAATGCCACTGCAGCAATGCAGTTTGTGAGATTTATTCCCTCCTTGATATTCTGTGATTAACTGTAAATGTTATTATTGCAAAGGGGAAGTGTTTGGGAATACCACTTCATGGCTGTAGATGTAAAGTTACAGAGCAGGGCACAGACTGCTGAGGCGCATAGTGTGTAAAAGTTGCCAACACTCTGCTGAGTCAGTATCTACAGAGTTCCAAATGTCCTGTGGGATTAACATCAGCACAAAAAACCTGTGCACTGGGAGCTTCATGGCATTGTTTTCCTTGACCCAATAGCTGCGTGGAAGCCTTGAATTACCAAGCATAATACCAAGAGTCAGGTGGAGTAGTGTACTGTAATGTGCACTGCCACTGGGGCTCTGAAGCAGTGGAAACCTGTTGTGTGGAGTGATGAACCATGTTTTTCTATTTGCATTAATTATCATGGACGAGTTTGGGTTCAGCCAATACCTGCCTGACCACACTGTGCTAACTGTAAAGTTTGGTGGAAGAGGGATAATGCTATTGGGTTGTTTCTCTGGGATTGGCCTGAACCCCTTAATTCCAATTAAAGAAAAAGTTAATGCTTCAGCTTACCAAGGCCTTTTTCTGTTTCAGCATGACTATACCCCAGGGTGCAAAGCAAGGTCCATAAAAGCATGGTTGAATTGGTCTGGTGTGGAAGAATCTGACTGGCTAACACAGAGCCCTGACCTCTACCCCTATCAAACACCTTGGGAATCAACTAGAGTGGAGACCAAGTCCTCTCTTCCAACATTAGTGTCTTACCTCACAAATGCAAAGGGAGACCAACTCTATATTAATGCCTGAGGATTTAGAATGGGATGTGATTAAACTCTTCCATAGTTGTAATGTATAGGTGGCCCAATATGTTTGTCTACAGAGTGTAAAACTACATGCTATTTTAAAGTGAGAACATTTTTAAAAAATAAGTTTCAAAAGCTAGCAATCAAGCTTCTAAACCACAAGACTCAACTAGACATTTACGCAACATTTAAGTTAGTTTCAAGTGTTATAATTTTTCAAGTCGGAAATAAAGCTGAACACTGTAATTAGAATATTTTAGTTCACTTGACTTTAAACAGAGGCTCACTATGTTGAGTAACTTCTACAATAAGGGTAGACTCACCCTGTGACACCACAAACACACGCACAGGAACGCACAGTCCAGCCTCTGACTTACATGTAACTTTGTAACAGGAAGTGAGTCCTACGCTGGAATGCTGGCTGTAGTCAACGTGCCACATTACACAGAGAGAGAGAGAGAGAGAGAGAGAGAGAGGGCAGAGCCATTGGACAGAAGCGGAGCCACACGCTCCCATTCTCATACACAAATCTCCGACAGCAGAGCTGGGTTGTGCGCAGGACAATATGCCACAGTCACACCAAAGTCTCGGGACTTGGAATGTGTTTATTGGGGTTTCTCTGGACTAATGAGGGGATATTTGAGAAGGAGGGGATCCTCTTATCAGGTGGCTGTGTCACTCTGAGAGCAGTTTGGAGTGCCGGGGGTGAGTCATCAAACTACAGCGGCACCTAACACCTACCTAGAAACGCATGAGCGTATGACTTACTGAAGCTCTACCTAGAAGCTCCTTTGTTTTGGTTGTAATTTAAAAATCTGACTCTTCTCCAAGCCCAGAGCTGGTTGCAGTAAAACCTTCAAGTCTGGAATGCGAAGCATGACTTTGATGTTATTTTGGATTTGTCAGTGTGAGGAGTGTGCTGCCAGTAAAAGGGGTGTGTGCTCTTTAGGGTTTGTGGGTGGGTTCGACACAACTTTTGGCAACTTTGAAACCAAAACAAAGATGGAGCCCCTGCTGTGGTGAGAATGTGTTAGAAATGATTGATAGAAGCGGAGATGATTGATGAATTGGTTCGGAAAAGTTGCGAGCGGCTAGCGTAGTCGCTCTTTCTCTACAGTCTCTGTTTCAGTGCCCTCTTCTCTTTGCCTTTTACAATGTCAGTGAAGTTGTATTTTGGGAAGCAAAAGTCACGAGTCAATCTCACATTCTTGGCTTCGCTGTCAGCTTCTATTTCAGAAGTGCTGGGGCAAAGGTTTGGAGTATGTATGCAATGTAGCCATGCTGTTACTCCAAGGAATCCTGTTTATCTTTGCAAGGTGAGGTTGGATCATCAACTGCAGCTCTGACAGTTTGTTGGTAAATGCTTCAAAGCCTGAATGTGGTTTTGATTCATTTTAACAGTTGTAGCCAAAGAGCCTTCTGACCACCTTCTCTGTGCTGGGTCTGAAGTCTTGCATAAATGAGGAGTTTAATCTTTGTCCTTCTTAAAGGTCTGGTGGGTTAAAAAAGCCAGTGTGCCCTCTCACCACATACTCAGTTAAACAGCTTAACAGAGTGAGAAGACCCCCTCCCTCTCTCTCCCTCCAGCTCAGACCAGGGGTGCAGATTAAGGATTGCTTTGGTTCACACAGGCAGCAGAGTGGATCTAAGGCTGTGGCGGTGGGCTGCCAGGCTATCAGAGTGAGAAGCTGGTGGTGCATGTGGAATGACATTCCAGACGCCCAGGCTTGTTGTGTAACAGAGGGGAATGCAAGGCTGCCGAGGCGAGGGAGATGTCAGCCAGTCAACTGAGAGAGAGAGCTTCAGGGTTTAATTTGAAATTGAGATGTTGGCTGCCTCTCTGATGACAGAATAGAAGCAAATCTAGGGATGCTTTCTTCACCATCTGTTTTGTTTTTTTAATATGTTTCAAATGGGAATGCACTTAAAGTTTTACATTTACTCCAACTCCACGCTTTCTAATAAAGAAACACTGTCTTCAGTATAACAAGAATTGTTTTAAGTATTTTAGCCATGGCACTGAAATGTCTTTGGAATAATGTTTTGCAAAAGATGAGTGCCAGTAAAAGTCATCTTATTTGCTGATTGACCTTGTATTGTAGATCGGTGGTCAGCAAGGTAGATATTGGCAGATATTTGTGCACCTCTAATTCTCAATAGATTTACTGCATAAAAATACATTTTATTTGTTGAGAGGAGGTAGCAAACTAAATTTTAATGTATGTTGTTGGACATATGTACCACATAAGGGAAAGACTGCTGGAAAGTAGTAAGAATGCATCAAAAGCAGAGTTCTTCACCCACTTAATTACTGTGAATTCACCAGCCACTTACCTGCGCTGTTCTGGGCATAGTCTTTCCTTAAAGAATCTTCCATATCGTACTGCATCTGACATCTGTGTTCTCACGTTCACCTCTGTTAGGTCTAGAAAAGTTCAGAACTGCAGTGTATACATGAAGACAGACCATATTAAGCTCCAAAAAGACAACAATTTTAAGTTATTTAGGTCCTTTGCCCCTCTTGGAGCATAGGCCAGCGACAGCTGCCTGCCTGAGCTGCCTTTACTACCCATTCCCATCCCACTCCTGTCACTTTGATGCCTGCAGCTAGGTCCCAATGCCGGGTGTTTTTTAGTTGTCCCCTCTTTTTTTTTCTTTTTTTCTTTTTTTTTTTTTCCCCCCCATTGTGGGTTCTAGGTCAGGCACTGTCTTTTGATTTTTGGTTGTCAGCTTTTTAAAAAAAACTGGTTTCAACTGTAAGAAAGGTTTCAGCTTTTACCTTATTGTTAGAGGAGTGGAAAGAAATAGGAGACAATGCTACTTTAATAAACTGTGGGTTTTATTACCTTAAACATTGTACTTTGATTGACATGAGCCAATCATAGTGCTCTTTTGGAAAATTCACAATTGTAAGCTGTCAAAAAAGGGGGGAAGTGACAAAATTCCTTTGTGCTTCAGGATATTTTATTTTTCAGCTTGAGATGTTGCTCATTTAGGTTTTTGGTGAGTGTTTTCAGGGGCTATATGTCTGTCTGGTAATGTTATGTCTATGTATTTATGCACTGTATGTTGCATTTTTAAACACCAGTGTGATTCAGTGTGAATTACTCCTCAATGGCAATAAATTCAAGCAAAGATTGGTATATATAAAATTACACATTTACATAGTAAGTATAGTGGTATTTTGGTGCAGACGTTTTGACAATGGTAATCTTTGCTTGGTGCAGTGCTCTGTTACAAAGGAGTAACATACCTGCTTAAGCATCTGGCACCTTTCTTACCTTTTGTGATCCCTTTATCTGGTTTTGTAAGTTTGTCAGCCCCCCCCC
>VUQH01034249.1:0-27628 GCA_015106775.1 Etroplus canarensis
GCGAATTAGCCGGTCCACGTTTTCACCCTCAGCAATACTCACCACTTCTGACGCTGGTCTGCTAGGTAATCACAGTCACAGCCAAGCACTGTTGGATTTCCATTCACCTGCCTGCCACCCTGCCACTGCTCTACGGATTCACGGAAAAACACTCCCTCTGGACCCCCGGCTTCTGGTCACTCCCTTGGACTACTTCAACTGCCTCCCCCTCATGCCAGCCTACACCTCCAAGTCCTTGCCACCGTCCTTCCCCGCCTGGGCCACAATCCTCCCCTGAGTTGTCCCCATAGCTCATGTGTTCACTTCCTAGCTCATGTCTCATTGTTCCTAGTTCACATTTCTAGTTCTTAGTTCATGTTCAGACATATTCGAAACTATTTAGTTCGCAGCCATCACCTGACTGTCAGAGCATTTGTAAATAAAATTTCGTTATCACGTTTGAACCTTTCCTCCGTGTTGTGTCTGCGTTTGGGTCTACTCTCCTGGTTTCGGCTGCCCAGCCGTAACATCAATGTGGATTAATCCGCTGTGGCGACCCCTTGGTGGAGAATAAAAGGTACATTTTTTTATTAGCCTTTAAGTGAACTCTTAAAATTAAGAATGTCTTTTGCCAGAGTGTCCTGAGCTGACAGGCAGCATTACCCTATGTTTTTCAATGACAATAAATGACAGTAGGTATAATAAAAATGTCAAAGTTATGACATCATGGAATATGAATGTGCTGTCATTTTCATTCTAGAGAAATCACAAGCAGTTTGTCCAAAGGTGAAGGCATGGAGTGGCACTGGCCACCACTGAAATATGATTGTGCCCCCTTTACCAGCACCAAAGGACTGGAGTAGTGCCATTCCCACAATGCCCAGCCATTGCGTGAGAGCATGGAACAACCAGCACATTCACCCAAGCACTTTACTGAAGCACATTTCCTGTGTACTTATACCCTGAATATTTCTGTGTTAGGCAACTTTCTGCTTCAACTCTAGGATATTTTGTAAGCAAATCTTATAGTTTGTATTTCATACTATGCATTTTAAAGCTTAAGGTAGTTTAGTTATATTATTTAGTGACCCAGCAATATATTAGTAATTAAAATCCTCAACAGATATAATGTATATGATTCTGAAATTACCCTCGTATAGAACGTGTATATTTACTTTTGGTACTTTAAATAAATTTGATTCTATAATCTATGCACTATTAACTATAACACTATTAAGCTACTTAAGTATGATTATAACTTTTACTTAAGTAAAAAGTCTAAATAATTTTTTTTCAACCTAGCAAAACACCTATCCAATACAAAATGATGTTTAAACTGTACAGCACCACTTTTCGTTTAATAACTTTGTAACAGGATACTGGGCTGCACGGGTAAGAAAATCATCAGAATCAATCAGAATCAGAAACAGAATACTTTATTAATCCCCGGGGAGAAATTTTGCCCAGTGTTTTCTACGCCAATTCTCAGTTTTAGTGCAATTCAATTTTATTTACGTATAGTGCAAATTCACAAAAAATGTCACTTCAAGGTGCTTTAGACTTTAAAGTAAAGACCAGACAATGTTAGTGGAAAACTCCAGCAATCATTCCTGGTGAGCACGCACTTGGTGATGGTAGGAAGGAAGATCTCCCTTCTAACAGGAAGAGACTTCCAGCAGAACCAGGCTCAGGGAGGGGCAGCCATCTGTTTCAACCAGCTGGGGGGGTGAGGGGAAACAGAAGAGCATAGAGAAACTCAGAACGCAGGAGAGTGAAGACAAGATTTAAAGATATGCAGCAGTAGCAAATAAATGCATGGGGCGTGAAAACAGGTGGGTGGAGAAGAAATGCCTGATGCATCATGAGAAGTCTCCTAGTAGCCTAAGCCTATTGCAGTATAACTGAGAAATGGTTCAGGGTCACCTGATCCAACTCTAACTATAAACTTTATCAAAAAAAGGAAAATTTTAAGCCTAATCTTCAAAGCAGAGAGAGTAGGTATCCTGAAAACAAACTGGGAGCTGGTTCCACAGGAGAGGGGCCTGATAGATAAACTCTGCCTCCCATTCTGCTTTTAAAAACTTTAGGAACCACAAGTAGACCTGTACTCCAAGAGAAAAGTGCTTTATTGGGGAAATATGGTACAATGAGGTCTTCAAAATATTATGGGACCTGATTGTTCAAGACTTTGTATGTAAGGAGAAGGATTTTAAATTCAGTTCTGGATTTAACAGGGAGCCAATGAAGAGAAGCCAATACTGATCAATACTGATTTTATTCCTGGTTAAAATTCTGGAATCTTATATAGACAAGAATGGGTTAACATTTCTCTCCCAAAGGTCCAGCAGCTGGTCAGACTGTTGATAAAAGAAGAGGGGATGCTACACAGTGGAAAACATGGTTCTGTCCCAATTTTCTTGAGACATGTTACTGTTTTCAAATTCAGGATGAGCTAATATTTTTCATGAAATAGTAAAATGTCTAACTTTCAATATTTGATATTTTTTCTGTGTTCTTTTCTGAATAAATTATTGGTTTGTGAGAACTGAATATCTTTGCATTGTGTTTTATTTGTATTTTACACAGCATCTCAACCTTTATGGAAGTGGGGTTTGAGTTGTAATGTCAAGTGTTTTAACAGCCTTTAGTGCTACTTGTATTTACGTGTCTAAATATTTATGCATGGGCAAACACCCAGAGATGCATCCTGAAATAACAAGAAATTCAATAGGTTAGGAGACCAAAATTAATCTTAAAAAAATAAGTGAAGGAAGAATGAGAAGAACAGAAAAAGGACTGGAATTCAGGACTTGAGGTTGCCTTTTATGAAGCCAGAAAACTTTGACAAATCAGCAAATGGAAGCATCTGCTAGAGAAAGAATCAATCCAGCAAATGCAAAATAGACAGAAAACCAGCTTACATTGGGGGAGACCCTGACAGAATTGCTTAACTAGCTTTTCATCTGCTCTTGTTTCTTTCTCTGTTGGTCTAATTACCATGTCCGGCTTATTGTCCTCTTGATGACTGTAATTAATCAAATTCTGCTCCCTAATCTCTGAATCTCATCATCCTTACAGTACACCAGGGCCGGCCACACCGGATGGTATCCTGATGTAAGCTGTTTTGGGAAGTGTAATTGTGTGTGTGTCCACAACTTTGCGTGCAGCAGCAAATCACACAGTCCCGCCCTGCTGTTTGTTTTCTTCTCTTTTCTTTTCTGTTTTTGTTAGAAGAGTGTTTATCCTCTGTATACAGGTCAGTAATTGTTGCTCGTCTTGTCCTTGAAGCAATAGCTGGATATTTACAGACAGAACTTGTGTATCTTTTAGGAAGTTGTCCTTTAATGTGAAAGTGGTTTCTCTATCTGAGGCCTGCCTGACCCCTGTATATACAGGGAGAGACACTTACTATAACAGTCTTGTTCTTTCTTGAGCTTCAGATGGCTTACCAGGTCCTTAATCTGTCCTATGAGTGACATCACCCTCTGCCAGCACCCTCCACTTATTCCTCACAGGACAGCAGGCGAGAGAGAGGCAGGCAAAGCATTAGGTGTTGGCCACTAGTTTGTTAGGAAAGGTGAATTAGCTCAGCAGTGAAGCTTTGGAAACTCGGTAAGAGCACACAGGATCCTGTTTACACACTTTGTCTGGGCTATGGCAGCGGGCACAGCAGAGGGAGACACACACATGGAGGAGCTGGTGGACCATGGTCTAGGCATGGAGGAGACAGCCCATGGCCTACTGAGGAGACCCTCACTGAAGGAGAGCTACCACAGTGACTCCCTGCTGGCCCCAGACACTGACTTCATGACAGGTATGCAGCTATGCCAATTTGCGCTCTCACTTAATTCACCTCCATGCAGATAGTTTTGATTTAACTTCTGCTTCCATCAAAATGCATTGAGGCTTTTTTTGTTCATGATGCCCAAAGCAAGTTTTCAAATGTGTGCTTCTATAAGGAGTGAATGACAAACAGAACAGGAGACTTTCAAATCTTGTGTACCAAAGCTCTCATGATGTCAGACTAACTTTATGATGATCCTTATAATAAACACTCACTATAATTATATTACTGCAATAAAGTTTTGGAAAAAACAAAACTAATGTTATTGGTCATATTCTTCTCTAACTGTGTTTTACTGTGTGTTCTCAAAGTCAAATATGGAGGTGATGACAGAGTCTGTAACCAAAACTATACAAAAGAACAATTTAATAATTATTTACAGTAATGTCATGTGTACATCATGAACATAATGATGGTATTTGATTTTTAAATGTCACAATTACACTGCAGTTCTTTACTAGCCACTTTTTGTAGATTACACCTGTGTAATCTCATTCAATCCAATGCAACAGCTCTGGTGTAAATTTTACTTTAACTGAGCTTCTGCATTTTGAGTTTTTCTGGAAATATAACACAATCCATTTGGCCATCACCACCACTCACTATCACTTCAATGATAAAGAAACAAGACAAATGGCATTCTTTATATTAGCCAAAACTAAAAAAGCCCACCCCTCGTAAAAGCAACATTTATGGCACAACGGTTGTATTGAGTTGCACCTAATAAAATAGCTGGAGGGTCTGTGTAATGTACAAATGCAGTTTGCCTTCCTCTCAATGAAATAAAGACATATGCACACATCATGCATTTATGCATTTCTTTTAATCAGTTTTGATTTGTGAATAGAAAAAAACGAAAAGCTATGTAAATGTGAATGAGCTGAAAATTGCTTGTTCTCTGTGTCTGAGAACTTTATGAAGAACTTTTTATCTAGAAATTTCTTTCTCTCTCTCTCTCTCTCTCTCTCTCTCTCTCTCTCTCTCTCTCTCTCTCTCTCTGGGTTAACATGGGAAGAGAGCATCACTCATAATAACTTTTCATACTATTTTATCTTTCTGTTCTGTTTGCTGCATATTCTCCTAAATGTATTGGCTAAAATGCAGTTTCTCAAGATATTACACTGCTGACATTGACCCTACTGGTACCCAAACAAGAAAAAGTGAAACACTAATCCTTAATATATTTCTAACTTCTCACATGCCACATAGTTATGTTGTGGGTGCTGTGGAATGTGTTTCCCCTGAGAAGATTTGGGGAAATGCCTTGTCCCTGCAGGGATATTAGTATCAGTGGACCAACATGTGAAGTACTACTTGTGCGCACGTGGCCCATGTATGTCTTGGGATTCTGGGTGCTGACATGAACAGACAGATGCAGTTCCTTCATTCAAGAAATGCCAGCTGCAAACAGACATTAAAACGCTCCATTGGCTCTCTATGCTGCAGTTACAGCTCAATGTACTCTCATTTTGCTTAAATATATAATAAGTATATGAAGTCTGAAACTATTGTGATACCTTGGCAGTGTGTACATACGAATGTTGATGAAAAATAGTGATATACTTTATGTGTGTGTTTGTATGTGTGTTTACATGTGCATGAACATCAGTCAGGGAGCCTGTCTGTTCTTTGTGTAGCTGAGTTGGTGCAGAGACTGAGCTTTGGGTTGCTAATTCCATTTTACAGCACTAGGATTATGTGCTATTCTAATCTCGGTCCCATATGGAGTGTGTGGAGGTGGCACGAGGATGATGTCATGATCAGGACAGGAAGAGAAGCAGAAGATCACATGCTTATACAAAATCACAACTCTCTATGAGAGGCGGATTACTGCTTGAATGATTGTCCTGATCAGCAGATCATCGTTAAAAGCTCATATCTCAAAAGAGCTACAAGAAAAAAAAGATACAGCATGAAGTGAGACTAAAAAACAATCTTAACATGGATTTTACATTTTACATTAAATTCAGAAAATCTTTAAAGCCTCATGGCATCAAGCAACAATTTAGGTTCCAAAGCTGTTTGTTTAAACTGATTTTAAACTGTATTCCATGTTCTGTACATGTCCATGTGATATGAAAAATGCATGTAAAGATAGTTTTTTGCAAAACTTGGGTGTAGACCAGTGTTTTGCATATTATGCTTTATGTACATGAAGTAAAAGCTGTTGGATTCAAGAAGAAAACATTTAACAATTATTTTATTTATTATTCATTATTTATCCATTTGCCCATTTATCCATCATTTCTTGGGTCTAACTAGTCTATTAGTTTATTTCCACCTTTTCTACTCTTTTTTAACTCTTATTTAAACAATTTACCTATCTATATTCAGAAGTGGAGGTAATACAAAAAGGCTTCCAGCAGAGGGTGACTTCTGTGGTGCAAAAAGAAGTCTATTTTACTGAGAAAATGATCCAACTTCTCACTGAATTTTTTACCTCAGTACAGTATAAGTAGTTTTCTATTAAGGGGGTAAGGGAGTTTTTCCTTCCCACTGTCACCACGTGCTTGCTCATAGGGGATCATCGGATTGTTGGGGTTTTCTCTTTAACACTTTAGTATCTTTATACCACAGTGTGAAGCGCCTCGAGGAGCCTTTTTTTGTGAATTGGCGCTATATAAATAAAACTGAATTGAATTAATGAGTTTAAGACCTTTAAGACCTGGTTTCGAGCCTTTTTGAATACAACATGGTGTTCATTTTGTGAATTATGATCCCAGTGAGAGTCAAAAAGGATGATAACACAGAGTGTGCTTTGAGTGGCACTACCTGATGACTGATGAGTTATTATCATATGAGTGTACATTATCCTCAATTTATTGGTTAGATCCACTTCTGGCTTCTGGCTTTTCACATCTTCTTCTGCTTATTTCGGTTGTTCCCTTTAGTAGTCTCCACAGTAGATCACCTACCTCAATCTCACCCTGTCCCTATCATGTCTTCTTTCACACCAATCCTCTACTTGTCTAGTGAACCTGCTCTGTGGTCTTCCTCTTTTCCTGCCTGGCAACTCTATCTTCAACATCTTATGTCCTGTATATTCACTTTCCCTCTTCTACACAAGTCCAAACCATCTCAGTCTTGCCTCTCTGAATTTATCTCCAAATTGCTCAGCCTGAGCTGTCCCTCTGATGTACTCATTTCTAATCCTGTTCACCCTGGTCAGTCCAAGTGAAAATCTCAGCATCTTCAATTCTGCCACCTCCAGCTCTGTCTGTTGACTTTTTGTCATTGCCATCGTCTTCAAAACATACATCATAGCAGGTCTCACTACCATTCTGTAAACCTTCCCTTTTGGTCTTGCTGCTCCATCTGTCACGAAGCACTGCTGACACTTGTCTCCACCCACTCCATCTTGCTTGCATCCTCTTCTTCACCTCTCTTGTGCACTGTCCGTTGCTTTGGATGGTTGACCCAAGGCACTTAAACTCATCCACCTTCACTACCTTTTCACCTTCCATCTTCATCATTCCATCTGACTTACTCTCATTTACACACGTGGTTTGAAAAAAACAAGATGGTGGCTCAAAATGTCACTTGAGACTTCAAAACAGAAATCCACAAAACAGTGGGTGACACCATGGTGGCTACACCCATCTTTTTCATATTATGCTTTATTTACATGGAGTAAAAGCTGTTAGATTCAAGAATAAAACATTTAATGATAAACCATTATTTTATTCATTACTTATCACTTTACCCATTTATCCACCATTTCTTGGGTCTAACTATTCAAAGTTTATTTCCACCTTTTCAACTCTTCTTTAACTCTTCTTATTTGAACAATTTTCCCATCTATATCCACTACTTCTATTACTCTTAGCTCTCAGCATTAAGAGCTTTAAGTTTTAACAACTAGTTTTTATGCAAGAGCACCATTGTGGTGTTTGGCCAGCTAACTCATTATGCTGATGTACTTTTTAATCAAACTGAAATGTGCTTAATCAATTTGGTTTAGCAGCTTCACAATCTACCACACACCCCCTGGCAAACTGGATAAGTACCCCCTAAGGTAAAAGGACACTCAGTTGGGAATCAGAGTTTTTGTTGACTTAAGGAAGCAGATTATGCAACTGATCCCTACGCCTCGTCATATATTTTTTCTGAGTACCGCGGGGAAATGATGCTGATCACGCCACTCTACTTAGTTGATTCCTGTTTCAGTGTTTTTAAGCCTCATGTTCCCCCTGCAGCTACAAACATGTATTTGTTTTTACTTGCCTCTATCTCAGTGTGACATGCACTGTGAACTCTGTAACTCAGTAGATACAGGAGATTTTTACAGCTGCACAGCACAAGAACAGGCCACGTTTCAGGTTTATTCCTACTGTTCCCTCTCTGTGTCTCCATCTCTCTTAGTGACAAGGGGCTTACGTGTGGGGGCGGGGTCAAAGAGGCTCAGTCTGTGGGATTAACATTGTACTCTGCACATGCACACACACTCACACGCAAGCAAGTACACACACATGTACAGACAATTTAGACTGAATTGAATGACCGCAGAGTTTTTAAGCATTACCAACCCCACCCCCACCTTCATGCACACACACCCTGAGCAAAGGGCTTTAAGCTCTGTCATACACATCAGTACATCACAGAATGTATCGGGCGACGACCAAGGAAACGTGAGAGGATCTAAACACCATTACCCTCATCTCCTGCTGCACATACTGTAATACTATTTGGATGCTGTAAAAACAGGCAGATGAAACACCAGAAAGGCTGATCTGTGAGTGTGTGTGACATACGCAGAGCAAAAGCGATGAGATCTTAGTGGACATCAGCCAGTGGATCAAAATTAGATGGAGGGAGAGCCAGCGTGTACGACTGGAGCAAGAGGAGGAAAGAGGACTGAGAGAGTATGCTCGCGAGAGGAGAGGAAGAGGAGGAAGAAGTCTGGGGCAGTGGAGGAAGGCCAAAGTGACCAGCAGAGGCACCGTGACTGCTCTTCAGCTTCCAGTGCCTCCCACGGTAGCCACTTCTGAACCGCTGTGACTGTGTTGGGTTACAGACTGCCAGCAGTAAAAGATCAAGTAGAAATTGCTTGAAGAGAAATGATGGTGTGCTAGTGACAGAAGCGTTGGATATGTGCATTGGTACCGTTGTTTACATGCCGCTGTATAGTGACAGTGGGGATGATCTGTGTCCAGCTGTGTGGTGACCTCATTAGCTTGATTTCTGTAGTACAGCAGCTAGGGATGTTAAAGAGCTTACCCCTTTCTCTGATTACAGCTTCTATAGATCTTGTTGCCAGGTCAACAACATACATCTTTCTCTACCTCTGTGTTTGTGCGGTTATGTATGCCTCCAAAGCATCAGCTTTTTAAAATGTCTATCTGAGTTTTATGTTTTATTGTCCTACATAATCTGCATTTTTGATCATCTTTACAAAGTTGGAGGCTAGCAAATCTTCAAGGGTTAACTCAGAATTCTGTGCATTTTGGACATTTTGTAATAGATTGGAACAACCTTTAAAGCATGCCATCAGTTGTGTAATTTAGTCGAAAGGCATGACAGTGTAATCTGTGTCCTGGCAGAACATGTCACACTATCTGTCTTTACATATACAGATGACCGCAGCTCAGCAGCCAGCGGCCTGGATGTGGCCGATCGGCTGACCTATCTTGAGCAGAGGATGCAGATGCAAGAAGATGAAATCCAGCTGTTAAAGATGGCTCTGGCTGATGTCCTCAAGAGACTCAACATTTCTGAGGAGCACCAGGCAGCTGCTGCTGCTGCTGCCAGAAGAGCACCAGGTGCCAAAGGTGAGCAAAGGTCTATTGCCATTATCTAAAAGCCAGCAGAAGGATTTCAGGTATGTCAATATATAAAATACTTTAATCCTTTCGACCTGCTTTACACCAGAAGACATCAACTTTTCTATAGATTAAGGATGATGTGCTTGTTTCAGACATTGCCTCTCGAGTGCACTAGGACTGGACTGTATTACATTACCTCTACAGTGAATTTGCATCACATAATGCAGAAACAAATACATGTTTTAGTGAGTTTCTTGACTCTTTAACCAACTGTTAGGTCTACAGGACCAAAAGTGTGTATCGCAATTTAATACAGTTCAAGTTCAAACATGTGTCTTAAAGTTGAGAATAACTTTTGCTTAATTGAGACTTTTTTGGATCTGTTATTCTCACAATTCAACAAATCCAGTGATATGCATACTTTACAAAATAAAAAAAATGCGGCTGAAATCTAGCTGTTTCTTTTATCAAAAGGGGCTTTGTTTGTGCAGGCAACAAAAAGAGCAGTCACAACATCCCCAACAAATACAGGCCAGAGAATTAAGAACTCCATTTCGTGTGTGTGTGTGTGTGTGTGTGTGTGTGTGTGTGTGTGTGTGTGTATGTGTGTTCCCACAGCCAGGCCAGTGTCTCTGGCTCTGCCCTCCAGACCGCCCATGGTGACCTCCAGCACTGCCTCCCTGAAGAAGAGCACCACGCTGCCCTCCAACACCACAACCAGGAACTACAGCCCAACACCACCCAGAAGGTAACTGCTGCTGCTCTGCAACAGGAGGCTGGAGATTACTGAATGAGATTTCACGGTAGTATAAACGCACAGGGAGCATACAGGATTATTTTCCTTTTTAGAATATCTGGAGCAGATCATGTTGTGTATTTTCCAAGCGAACTTCAGGGAGAGGTTAAATTTACTGACTGATTTCTTTATGATTCACTATGGAATAATATTATATGGTAGTCCTTTCATTTCACCTCATCCTCTCAGTGCAAAGGGAAATCTAATTTATACAGTATGTTCTAATCAAGCAGCTCACAGTGAAGCTCCATTATTATTTAGCAAGCTTCACTTCTCATTATTTAACATGCAAAGGCAATCAGTAGACACCCTCCAGTACCTAAGAAACTGCACAAGGATGCTCAGTAATGATCCCCAACACCAGCCTCTTCTTTTCAAAGCAATAAAGCGCCGCTCCATTTTCTTCAGATCTCTTCCTCTCAATTACATTTCAAATGATAACTGCCATTAGATAGCATTACTCAGAGAGCATGATAGGGTATCTCTATGGTACCTTAATGTACCACTGATGCATCTGGGGTATTCTGATATAATTGCATAGAGAGTGGTAAATCTCCATTCACTTAAAGCTGTCCATTCAGTATTAGGAAAAAGTGAGATGTACAATCACTATCACATTCATCTTTATTAATGCTGGTTAATTTCTCCCCACTCTTATTTCACCTTTCAATTCTCTAATTAATCTCATCTTACCTTCTGCCCTCTTCCTTTCTCCTTCATGTGCTGTCCACTTCTTTTGCTTTTCTTCCTTTATTATTCACTGTTATTTGATTTTTCTTCTTTCCAGTGGTGTGAAGAGCCCACCTGGTAGTGTGAAGGACAGCCCGTGTAAGACCACTAAAACTCGACCCACCTCTGCAGCCTCAAGCTGTAAGAAAGTTCAGGACAGGTGAGAATCTATTCTTGAATTTCTAAATCTCCACACAAAAAACAAAGCAGTACATTTCTGAAAAATGCCTTAACCTTAAAATCCTTGCCTTTTCTCTTTTACTATCAATTTCTTGTTCACTACTCTTCTCATAAAGCAGATCATTTGTAAATTTCTGCTGATTCTGAGGCGACCCCTGGCCAGAGGCAATTCTAGAGTCTGTTGGGGTTCTCAGTAAAAATTCACAGGCAGCCCCTCCAACCATCCGTCATCTCTTTTGTGTTATAAATAATCTGACAGTATAACAGTAACATATTGATAACGCCAAATGAAAAAGCTTTCATGTTATAGATGTAGAATTCTTCAAATTCACCTTTTTAATGTTCTTCTCGTGCTTTGCTTTTACTGTTCATTGAAAACTATTTTCATTTTATTTGATTGGGAAAATATAATAGTTCGAATTCAAATTATTATATTTATGTGCTGGAGCCTTCACTAGCTACTTGGGATTTCACATAATGCAAATATACAGTTTTGAGTATAATAAAACTACTAGGTCTACACTACAGATATGGAAAATACAATAAAATGTACAAAACCGCACTGCCTGTACAGCACAATAATTTACACCAGGGCTGTCAAACATACAGTCTACCAAAGGGTCCATTCCAGCCCACTGGAATGCTTTGTGAAATTTCATCAGCATTACATTCTTTTTTTACTGACATGGACATTACCCATGGCTTGTCTTATGCCAAAGTAAGAAAGATTTTTTGTGTTTTTTATTGTTAAAATAAATTTTAATAACAGAAGTTCCTGTTTTCACAATTTACAAAAAAAAAAACCAAAAACAAAAAAAGGACATTTTCTGAGAACACACAGATAATTTCTGAGTAGTTAGGTGGAGCACCCTTAAGGAGGTCAGGTTTCTCTTACTGTCACTGCAAACTTTGCGTATTGTCACTGCTGAGGTTTAAAGTTTGCCTGGTGGCAAGCAACACCTCTGACCCTGGGTGATTAAGTCTCTAATATGAAATCAAGGTTATTTCCACCCCCAAACATCCTGTTTTATGTAACAACACTGTCAAACAAAGAGGAACAATTAAAATCTCAGATCCAGTACAGTGAATCTTTAATCAATGTGAAACTAAAGTGTAAATATAACAGCTTTTTTTTGTTTCAGATTTATTAACCCTCTTTTTCTGTCCCCATATCTCTTTGTTTCTCTCTTCCACCCATGCCCCTCTGGCATTTCTGCATCATTTTCTTTCTCATATAACAGCAGTAAGTCCAAAGAGGCTGCAGTAAATGTAGGTAAGTGTTGAGTTCACACTGGCAGCATTCATGACAGGAATGTGAAACTGTTGCTGTACAAACAGTAGGGGGATTTGAGGAAAAAAGAAAAACTGGCATGACATTGGTATTGCTTAAATTAATCTGACATTGATGTTTGTTACTTTGGTGCAGGGACAAGGCGTGTGACACACTGCAAAGGTAGGCTCCATCCCTGTTTTTTCCCTTTGTAAAGCAAATGACCGCTGTTTACATCAATGATAAAAACCTAAGCGAATTGTGTTTGAGTTCTTGTTTTGTGTTCATCTTTCATTTTTCACATCTCACCATGACTTGTGTGCCTTCCCTCACCCCCTTCCACCCTCATTTTTGTCTTTCTTTTTCCCCATCTACACACAACCTGCCCTTGTCTTTATCGCTTATTTTCTTCTGTCAATCCTCCACTCTTTCTGTTCTCTCGCCGTCCTCACCTCATTTCACCACTTCACTTAGTGACTATGCAGATCTATCTGAGCCCCCTCGCAAGAAAGACTGGGTCTTCTGAAGCTGCTAAGTGTGTGTCTGCGGTGCCTGCCAACAGTGCGCCCATGGCCGCTCCTAACCCCCCTCAGGCGAAGGAGAGCAGCAAGTCAGACATGAGAAAAGCAAACCCATCCTTCACCTTAAACCTCCAGAAGACCACAACTGGTCAGAGTGCACTGCAGGACACAACCAGCTACAAAAGCCCCATCAAATCGCCCAGCCAGTACTTTCAGATTTGTTACTGACACACAGGTAGAGACAAGAGGTCAGAAGCTGCAGAGTCTTCTTTACTTTTACTGCACAAAGAAAGCATTTACCACAGATTTCAGAAAAAACTGCAGGGAATTTATTTTTCTCACCCTGCAACTGAGTGCACTAAACCCAAACAAATTTATGAAAGCCTCAATCAACCACTTGAAACAGCAAAAGTGGATTTCTTAGGAATTTGCAACAGGTCTTTATAAATGTTTGAGCAATTCAGCAACAGTATCATAAGGAATCATTATTTATTTCTGAGGATAGAGTGAAAGCTTTAATGAGTTTCTAGCCACACAGCAGCGTAGTAGTTGCTCCATTTGTCGCTTGCTGGTACCTGCATAGTGTTTCATTGAAGGCCTGTGTTTTCTGTTAATGTTTATCTCTGTGACGCTGCGTGAGAAGCTGCAGAATGTGTTGGTATTGAGTATGTGATATAAGAGGGAAGCTGTTTTTGGTGTAACTGAATATGTGTCGCTGAGTCTGTCTTCACGCCTGTTTGCTGTGATATTTTCTGTTTTGTAGTTGACATTCCCCCTCAGATTTTACCTTAGATAACTTAGACTATGTACCAAAAAGTCTCAGTTTCATTCACGAGAAACAATAAAAAACTATGAAACGTAATGGGATGGCGCTTCCATTTATTATCTACTGTTATATGTGCAAGTGTGTGCATTTGGTAAATATGTGAGGTGATGGTGGCAGTTATCCTGTGAAACTGTGTGCTGTATTTTCCTGTCATGGTTTAGGTCAATCAGCCACTTGGAGAGCAAGAATTATGCAAACACCCTCGTAATGATAATCGCAACAAGTTTTTATAAGGTAGCTAAAAGGAACTGATGGCCACTGAACATTTCAATGAGCGTAAAATTGCTGAAAATCATCTGGTGTCACCCTGCTAGTTCAGTAAACATTCAAGTAGACACTTAAGAGAATTACTAGAGCAACAGTTTGCAGTGCTGTGTTTTCCTCTAATGAGAATTTTTAAATGTTCATTTTCAAAGATTTGATTAATTTTATAGATGGAAAGGAGTTTTCCTCCCTTACAAGCAGGAAAGAGAAGAAGATACATTACATGGAAAAAAGTATTCGGTCACCTACAGAAGCTTTTATAGCATCCCATTCTAAATCCATAGGTATCAATTTGGAGTTGGTCCCCCCTTGCAGCTATAGCAGCTTCCATTCTTCTGGGAAGGTTTTCTACAAGATTTTGGAGTGTTTCACTGGGAAATTTTTGCCCATTCCTCCAGAAGAGCATTTTTGAGGTGAGACAATGATGTTGGACATGAGAGCCTGTCTGGTAATTTCCATTCTAATTCATTCCAGAAGTGTTGGGTGCATTCAGGCAGGTAATGTTCTCTTGGCGTTCACCAAACCCAGACTCATAAATCAGACTGCCAGATAGAGAAGCATGATTTGTCACTCCACAGAACACTTTTCTGCTGCTTCAGAGTCCAGTGCTTTCCACCACTCCATCCAACACTTGTGCTTGGTGATGTAAGACTTGCATGCAGCTGCTAGGCCATAATGCCATGAAGCTCCTTAGTTACTGATGTTCCTAACACTTACACTTTGTAGGAATACCACTTACAGTTGATTGTGGAATATCTAGGAGAAAAAAAATATTTTATAAACAGATTTGTTTAAACTGTGACATCTTAATACAGTACCATGCTCAAATTCAGTGAAACTCCTTCCACATTCTTTCACAAATGTTTATAAAGACAGACTGCATGGCTAGGAGCTTGATTTTATACACCTGTGACAATGGGAATGAATGAAACACCTGCATTCAATGATTAAAAGGCATGGCCCAATATTTCTGTCCACACAGTGTAGCTGAGGAATATTCCACAGTGACTTCACCAAACTATTACCTACAGCTATTCTCACACTGGTTAAAACTAGTGCAACTAGACATCACACGGACCTTGCACCAGGGAGCTGGCAGGTTAAAGTTTATTAACAATTTGACTGTATCAGACAATCTCACACATACCTGTCTGGTAATGTCTAGAAAAGTCTACAGTGCATGTGTAGTATAAAGAGGTGTATCACATTTTTTCCTGGTATCTTATGAGCTGCAGCACAGTGTTTCCATGTTTTTGCTTCTGTCTTTAACCTGGAGCTCTCTCACTGGGACATCTCACACTAAAAGTTTCTGCTAAAACACTGCCCCCCTGTGGTAACAATATCAGAGCAATATCAGAGTCTATCTATCCAGAGCCCAGCTTTTCTTTCAGTTGTTTTGCGAGTGTTAGAATTAAAATGAAAAAACGCCAGTGTTCTCTGATTTTTCGCACAGGAAATGTGATTTTTCCAATAAATGTCAAGTATTTTGCCAATCAGCCAGATTCAGCTGCTCAGTAAGCTGAAGATTTATGACTGATTGTAATAAGACATCCTCCGGTGTCCTCCATAGTGTAGTGGTTTAAACATTTATATCAAATGTGAAAGGTTGCTGGTTCCGACTGACACAAGCCTAGCCTTCGTGATCACAAGTCAGCATGCTCCTAGTGCAGAATCCAATCAAGGTTGCATCAGGAAGGGCGTTTGGAGTAAAAATCTGTGTCAAATCACATACTGTATGCGGCTTCATCCACTGTGGCGACCCACTGGGGGAAAAGGGAGAAGCTGAAAGTGTCTAGCTCTTTTGGAAGCTACATATTAAAGCCGGCTGCAGTGGTGCATGATAGCTGCTACCAGAAGTTCTACTGCTGCTTGTCTGATGTAAAGTCAGAATAGTGAATGGCTTGTGGTTTATGATATCATTGGTATATCACCACAGCACCAGAATTTTAAGCCAATGTTAATCTTAGACTAAGGGTCCACTATTCGTTCTGTACCCACTATCCTGATGAAGATAAAGCCATAGACAGTTGACACAAACAATTAGGTGATCAATCAGGTAATCGCCATAGACTGTGGTCATCATCAGAGAATACGGGCTACTGATTGCATAGTATGAGTATCAACCAAAAAGCAACCAAACCAACTGAAAATCAGTCTTGTCAGTCTTGCATATGCTAATGTCATAAAGCACAACATATTAACAATATATACATCATATGAAACCCTCTATTCTCAAACTTATTGTCTGGAAAAAGGAAAAATTCCTACCAAAAACATTTCATAAGGAGGAATAATGTAGGAAACTTCAAGAAGCAGTAGACCACCTTAAACTGTCTTAAACAATGCACAAGGGTAATATAATTATGGCTAGATTAAAATCATATAAAATAATTCAGTAATGAAAGTTATTTTCCACCGGAGACTTAGGGTTGATAGGACCTGAAAGTGCGCTTCAGAAATTAGAAGGGCCTCTGCTGTTGAGAAAGAGAACAACTACAGGCTTGATTGTAGAGCCAAAAGTGTTCTTTTTAAGGTGGTGTAATGGGATGCACACAAACTGTATTTATTATTCAAAATCAGCATATGGACATATTTTTATTTTTTAATTTCATTTCCCACTTTTTAAAAGTTCAGTTTGATTTCTGTTCATTTCAACAGTTTGTTTGTATTTGTTGAGTTTTTTTCTTTGCAAATGTCTTAATTCAGTTTATATTAGTTTCAGCATTAGTGTCATTATGTTTACAATAGTGTGGGGGATAATTGTATCATCAAGATTCAGGAAGTTCTGAATATGTGTTATTCACAGCACTTTGGGAAGGCAATTGATTTACAGTCATCTACAAACATCCCAGTCTTAACAAATATGTGCCCCAAAGCCTTTTCATGCTTGTTGTGTTGACAAATTTTACAATATTACAAAGAATACAAAACATTTCTCAGGCATTTTTATTGGATTTGATTTATGGGAGAAGATCTAGTTTTTTTATTACACTTCAGTTAAGAACAGTTTTAAAATATAAATCCCTGTGTTTAAAATTTTTTAGAGCCTTTTTAAATTACTTAATGCTATCAGGAGAACGTGAAGAAACAGTTGCTGTGACTTTATATCCAAAACATAGTATGTATTGTGTTTAAGAGATATCAGTTTAAGTCGAAATGCCTGCACGTTCATGTAATACCGATTTTTACCACAAGATGATGTATTTAGTCAATGTCGTAGATGGTATAAACAATAAATGAAGCTTTCAGATCTGAAAAGCAAAGCCTGTCACCACCTGATCTGAACATTACAAAAATGGCTTTTATGTAAAGAAAAGAAACAGGAGTATTCATGTGCTGGTGCAACAATTTGGTGTAGTGCCACGATGATTCCTATGAATGGCATCATTTTTCATGGCTATTTGAATTTTTTTCATTACCAGTTCAAGGTTTTTCAAATCAGCATCAGCATATCAGTGTTGCCATGCAGTATACAGCCAATGCAAGCATTTTAGTCTGTGTGACATGGCAGACGTCACAACAGCAATGCCATTTCTCTCAAACAAAATTGAAACATGTATTTCAGAAGAACATAAGAAGCATCATTCTTTAGATGCTGTTATGAATTAAAAACTTGAATTATTTGAACAGATCTGCATGCCGGTCTCTTTCAGGTTTTACTAAAGTGAAAGTGTTTCCTCCTTGGTATGAAATTTACAATACCATCGTTAGCACATTGTCCTTTGTGAATGAATTATCACTCCCTCATCACCCAATTCAAACACAAAATACTTCCAGAACTTGACTCCTGACTGTCTTTCTTATTAACTAGTCGTGCGGAGCTATCCCGACACCTATATTAGTCACCATATGTATTTTCTACACTACAAGGACACTCTGATACTTAAAAAAAGCAAGTACAATTGCATTTTCAGAATTTTGTTATCAAAAAAGTATTGTAAGAATTGGTTCTGGTGACATCCCTTCTTAAACCAGGCCTGAAAGCTGTAATTGCAAAAAGGCTTCCAGACCTACTATCTATAGAAGTCTGTGGGAAAATAGCTCTTTGCCTTGAAAGGGTGTAGATTCTCTGCAGATTTTCTGCAGAGTTTGAAGAGTAATGTAACAAGCAAAAAACATGCTGCCAAATCCCACAGACCCCCCCCCCGGGTTCACAGCAGAAAGCTATGAAAAAATCTGTAGATTCCATTTGGGCCTGGTGATGAGTTTATAGGCTCAGTCACTCATATCAAATAAGAAGAATGAGTCTATTTTGTTAATTTTGATCATATTATGTTTCAAAATGGCCATTTAGCTAGGGTATAATCATTGGCTAATGACTTGTGATTAACAGTCAGACCGGCCTCTCCTCATTTCAAAACAACAAGACATGAATGGTAAAAACATTTGTCTTGAGACTTCGAAACAGGACTTCACAAACGAGTGGACGGCATCACAGTAGCTGTGAATGTAATCTTTATTTAATCAGGAAGTCATTATTATTATTACCATATTCTTATTTAAAATAGCAGCCCAGAAATGAGCAACACCTCGTGAGAAAGGGGGTAGACTTGAAAAAAAAATCTAAAGTTTAGAAAAATAAAAAAACTGTAGGACTCATCTGAAAACTTTTCAACAAAGCCACTGGTAAAACAATGCCCCCTTGTGCTAGAAGTTTTAGTTACATCATACAGAAGGTAAATACAACAAATACATTTGACTTTGTTATTTTTTGTGCACCTAGCTTTTACTTTAGTTTTATTTAACAATAATACCTTTGTGACAAAAATCATATATATGGTGAAATTATATGAATTTTCTTCATTATAGCAAAGTGCTTTTTGCCAGTGGTCTTGTCTTGAAGCAGCTTTTCTCAAAGCAGCCACACTTACCATCAAAGTACACAGGAAAAAACATATTAGACTTTTATGGCTTTCTTGTGCAAGCCAATGTGAATCTCAACACTCCTGCTGTACAAGCATACAGCTGAACTATTTAAAAAAAAGAGCCATTCTGCAAGCTGAGTACCCTGTTTTCCTGCCAGAACCTCAGCTCTGGAGCTGTGACTGAAGCCGTCTGTCCTCCGTGTGAGGAGACTGTTGCAGCTGCTTACTGCAGTCAGAGACAGATGTTATAGTCCTGCCTACTGACAGAACACTGTCATTTCACACTGTTTTCATGCTTTTGTTCTGTGAGACGGTGATGATGTCCAGTCTTAGGCATCAGTTGGATCCATCAGTCAAGGTGAGGGAGGGAATATCATTAAAAAAGTAAGAGCAAATATACAAAATAAGATGTGATGATGTATTTTAAATAAAATAGTAATCTTCTTCTTCTTTGGGCTGCTCCCGTTAGGGGTCGCCACAGCGGATCATCTGCCTCCATCTCACCCTATCCCTTGCATCCTCTTCCCTCACACCAACCCTCTGCATGTCCTCCTTCACTACATCCATGAATCTGCTCTGTGGTCTTCCTCTTCTCCTCCCTGGCTGCTCCATCTTCAACATCCTTTGTCCAATATATCCACTATCCCTCCTCTGCACATGTCCAAACCATCTCAGCCTTGCCTCTCTGACTTTGTGTCCAAACTTCTCAACCTGAGCTGTCCCTCTGATGTACTCATTTCCAATCCTGTCCATCCTGGTCACTCCCAGGGAAAATCTCAACATCTTCAATTCTGCCACCTCCAACTCTGCCTCCTGTCTTTTTGTCATTGCCACCGTCTCCAAACCATACATCACAGCAGGTCTCACTATAGCAATGATTGCCAGGAATTGTACTTGCCAAATTGTGGAATATTATGAAAAAGGAATCCATAATCAAGAAGCGCATGAAGTCTGAAGAGGATAAAGCTCCCGTAACACTTGTGAAAAACAACTTTATTGTTGGACTGATGGGTTTCTGCTTGTGGCCTTCATCAGGGTCATCCCCGAGTGCGTATGGAATATTATGGCAATATTACAGAGTTTTACCAGTAACTTAGAAATGTAAAGGGTTTTGTAAAATACAGAAACAACAAGAGATAACACAAACACCAGCATCATCAGCATCATCATCATCACACACTCATATAACAGTAGCCTATTTTTCCAGGGTCTTAAAGGCTTAAAGTATTTGTGGCAATCATGGTTTTCTATCCAATCACTGTAAAACTATTTATAGGTCTACTGGGTAATGAAATGAGAGTGGATATTTTAGCTGAATTAATGCGGTCTGTAAAAACACAAAGGATGGCATATTCTTTATTTCGGCCCAACTTTTTGCTCCGATAAAGACCGTGTTTGGTTTGCTCACCTGCCTGCACAGTCACATGCCACCTCGCCGGGCTGAGGGCGCTACCGTGCAGCAAAACCAGCAGGACATGAATATTTCAGCAGCCTGCGCTCTCTCTCTCTCTCTCCCCCCCCCCCCCCCCCCCCTCTCTGGCTCTCCATCCAGCCTCCCAGTGGTTGGAGGCAGGAAAAGATGGCACCTCAGAAGCCGCTGTTAGTCACTCCGCCCGGCTTCTCGTCCTTCGGAAAGCGGCGCGCTGCCCTGTGAAGCGGCTCCGAGCGAACCAGCGGGCGCCCGACGCACACCGGAGAAATAGTTCTTAAAAAAAAAAGACAGACCTGAAAACTGTGGGCAGCCGTGTAGCATTTTTTTCCCCCACACCCTGTCGCCTTTTCCAACCTCAACATCTGCGCGCCCAGCCGGCTGCAAGGTTTCGCCGTTTTCCGTTAGAACTTAAGCGCTAGCCTCTGAGCTCACCGGGAGCACTGTCGGTTTCATTCAGGCGGACGGCAGAGGAACATGAGGTGAGGAGAAGCATGAAAGAGAAGCGCACACTTCTGCACTGTGTGTGTGTGTGTGTTTTGTGATGTGAGAGGATGTGGAGTGATGATGCAGGTGAATTCAGAGGCTGCTGCACAGCAGCCGTTTTTATGGAGCAGTAGGTCACCTGTTGGCCAACAGCATACCAAAAACCAGCTAACATCCCAGCCTGCACCCATCCGCATCTCTCACGTGGAGGCCGTCTGCAGATAAAAAAGAAGGTGTTGTCATGGAAACCAGACTACACGTGCAGTGCCGGTGCTCTTATAATTGCAACACACATCTGCTCCCCCTCCCCTGCACCCACTAAAACAGCTGCCTGTGTTTGAACGTCACCTGAAAAGATGAAACCTGCACAGTCTGCATGCTCACACGCCTCCCTGCATGGGAACCAATCAGCTCCGAGGTGCAGGTCAAGCATCCAGACACAGCTGTCTGCCTCAGAGATGCAAGCGGTGGGTTTACTGGCTCAGCCTAAGTGCCTATCAGGTGGAATGTTACTGGCTGGCCTGTGGGCTGTCGTCACACGCTCCTACCAATCAGCTGCGAGGCTGCTGCCAACACAGAAGTGGGTGAGGCAGCAGCAGCGCTTGGCACAGGTTCACCATGAACAGGAGGAACCATCAGCTGATTCTAATTGCTGTTGGCATAGATATTTGAGTGAGTGAGTGAGCATACTGGTGTGGTATTGCTCATGTTGTGGGAGGATCTGCGTCCCTGGTAGGATCAAAAAGTTTTAGCGATGAGCAAGAATGTTTTTGGGATTCATTCACCAACATATTCAGTGGTTATGTTACAGCAGTACATGAGGTGTTTCAGTCCCAACTGAAATATGGGTCTGTCCTTAAGTCATGATCTACCTGTGTGTCTTACAAACTCACTTGCTCCCAAAACCAAGTACTTTGATTCATTTGTGCCTCAAAGTTTGTCCTAGGGAATAAATGGGGAGAAGAGAAGGCAGAAAAGAAGACTACATACTAGGACTGGAAGTAGTGTGAAATGCAACAGGGTAGTAAGGGTGAGCTGCTAGGTAGCTGGGTACAGGCTGCTTTAGTATCCGGACTTCCTTAGGTATTCAGCCATCTGAAATGCTTTCTTGCTGAGCTGCCCTCCATGGACACCTTCCTTCCCCTTGACCAAAATCAATGCTTTGGCTGCATTTCCTACAGAAATGTTATATGTGCGCTCTCCTCCTTGACTCTTTGTTTGGATGTCCATTGTCCAGTCGCCCTCGAGTGGGAGGCTGTCTATGATTACAGAGCACTTTTTGTTGCCCAGGGTCAGCCCACTGGTGAAGAATCCCTCTCGGTGCTTTCCTGTTAAAACTTTGATTTCTTCAGGCGTTATGTTGGCAAAGGTACCGCCGACAAAAGATGCCCAGATGTATTTGGCGTCTGCATACTCAACAATGGCCGCATCCTGGCAGCTGCCAGCTGCCATCAGGTTGTCCATGTAGCTTTGCTAGGACACATCCGTGGAATTAGTTCTAAGGTGAAAAAAGTAAGCTAAGTCAAGTTAGATCACAATCGCCCCTTGAATGACGAAGAAGCTGTGAGAAAGGCTGTATTTATCAGTAGTACAGCGGGCCTCCAGTAAGCTAAACCCCCAAATGCATTTGTCCCGGCCAAATGCATGGGAAGCAGCTTTGAAGGCACAGGGCTTATGAGCAGGCCCACATGGAATCTGCGCCCCGTAGATTTCCTCCAGATTTTCCTCAGAGTTTAAAATGTAATGAAACAAGCAAAAAGCACTCCGCAGATTCCATTCCTTCTGAATCACTGCAGAAAACTGTGAAAAAAAATCTGTAGATTCCATCTGGGCCTGCTTATGAGTTGGTTAGAAGAATGAAAATAACGAATCTGTGGAAGGATATCAGCGTGAGTGTATACGTCCTGTGTGTGACCAGTTCTAAGCATACAAATTCCCATAATTCAAACCATTAAAGGGAATATATTATGTTAATTTTTACTTTCATATTTCTATTCTTAGACTTAACTAGTATAGCGTCACATGATTTCCAATTCAAAACAAACTGTATTTATTTCACATCAGTGCAGCCTCTCACTTAATCCAATAGCAGATAGAATGCATTTTTGCTCCAGTACCTCTTAGGCCACTCTCCTTTTAAGCCAACTTTCCTCTGATTGGCTGCTCATTACAAACAGAAGGTTTGAACATGGGTGGGTGAGGCTGTTGCACTTAGGGCACGGAGCTGTGTACCTGAGATCAACTTATTAAGAAATTTCACTCTCACTGACATCATATAGGGACAACTGACTGAAGCTGAGCTTTTGGCTCAGGGCTTACTTGCACTTACTCTGATGTCCTCAACTAAAACTTTGTCAGTGCTTCACATGAGCATCCACCATTGTTTTGTATATACAGTATATGATAGAAAATGTTTTAGGTGGGAATGACCAGGATGGACAGGATTAGAAATGAGTACATCAGAGAGACAGCACAAGTTTATAGGTTTGGAGATAAAATCAGAGAGGCAAGGCTGAAATGGTTTGGACATGTTCAGAGGAGGGATAGTGAATATATTGGACAAATGATGTTGAAGATGGAGCCACCAGGCGGGAGGAGAAGGAGAAGAGGAAGACCACAGAGAAGGTTCATGGATGTAGTGAAGGAGGACATGCAAAGGGTTGGTGTGAGGGAAGAGGATGTAAGTGATAGGGTGAGATGGAGGAAGATGATCCGCTGTGGCGACCCCTAATGGGAGCAACTGAAAGAAGAAGAAGACTTAAGAATAAATTCAGAGGGTTAGAATTGGAGTTAAGCAGTAGTAGTTATGGTAAATCTCCAGGTAATGAAATGAACATATAATTTGGCGTAGTGTCCTTTGAACTGATGGAGGCATTGCAGTGTGTGTATGTGTGTGTCCAAAGATCAACAATGGCCACTGGTGAATCTAGAGATCAAAGTGTCTCTTAACAAATACACAAACTGTTTACTGTAGCCATCTCCATGTAATTTCACCACATCATCGTCGTAAGTATTTTATAAATGACTTGCTTACTTTTTGTCATTTTCACCAAAAATGATTATGCTTCAGTCCTGCATTTTGAATGAATTTATCCTCATCAATAAAATAAAGATACTATATACAATAAACAGCTGTGATTTAGGATGAGAGATTCTGTGCTTTATGGAGGTGCTCTGTAGGTGGCAACATAGACTGCGATTCACAAGCTGCTGCTTCGTCAGAGTTTGTTGTGGCTCATGTGATGTCTCTGCGTTTCAGTGTGTGGGCTTTATCTTTTGCTTAACAAGCCTACATGACTCAAAATCTGCAAGATTGAGCAAGTATATTAGTTCTGCTGATTTTGAGTAAGAGCTTGTGGAGTTGCATTTGTGTCTTTGCCGCTATAGTGCAAATGTTAGGGGAACAAACACACAGTTGTTATGTGCTGTGATCTAATAAGCATTGATTTCTGAGCTGCTGTGAGCTGCAGTTAGAACATCCAATATATTTCAGTATTAAGGCAAGTTGCACACACACTTTTGGATTGTTTTTAAAAGATCATTGTTGACTATAAATCTCATCTCATTTTAAGCGCCCCTGCATGTTCTAGGCTATTTTCACAAAGTTTTGATGATAGAGTACATATTTAAGGTGCCGTTGTGTGCATACATTAAACACATTTCAACTCCTTTTGGCAAATTAAATGTGTTTGGCACAACAAAGCATTCAGACCATGATTCTGCTTGCTAATGCTGCCAGACAGGACAGGTAAAAAAAACCAAAACACATTTCAATAGTGTTTTAACAGTTATGTTCAGGAAATGCTTGTTTTTGATTGGTAATTGGCCATTAGAGATGTGTCATTTCATTAGAAATGCTTAGCCTGCTGCAATGACGAGAACTAAAGAAATGAAACTGAATGGTAAATGCTCCCTGTGGCTCACTCTGTTCACTATATCATGGTTTGACATGAATTGTCAATGACTGAAATGTACAGTAGTTTTTTTCTTTTCTTGTCTTGCTCACAGGTTATACAAAATACTTCAAAGGCCTACTGTTGGCTAGTGTGCTACGCTTTGAGAAATCTGGTTAGAAACAGAGGACTGAGTTATATGCATTCACTTACTGAGGGAATCCAAAGCTTGCGCCACTGTATCTGTTTTTCATTTGTCAAGATGAGTTGTATTAGTTTCAATTATCTCTGGCTGTGGAGAGGTGGAAGGTGTTGTTGGTCTCTAGAGGAAAAGGACAGTAAAGCCTTGGTTGGCACTTCTTATCTGGTTTCAGGGATGAACGACTGATTTCTGGCTTGTTCTCCCCTTCTTTTTTCTTCTTCACCATTTATCTGTCTTGTTAATAAATGGTAAATGGTGCTTATATAGTGCTTTTCTACTCTAACTGAGCACTCAGAGCACTTTTACTACAAGTCTCATTCACCCATTTACATTCACATTCATACAGCACTTTATTCTATGTGTTTAAGTGCTTTTAACTATCATGCACACATTTACACATGTATGGTGCATCGGGAGGAATTTGGGGTTCAGTGTCTTACCCAAGGATGCGTCGGCATGTAGACTGGAGAAGCTAGGGATTAAACCGGCAACCTTCCTGTAGGAAGACGACTTGCTGTACCTCCTGAGCCACAGCTGCTCCTATCCTTTGCAACCTTTCTTTCCCCATATTAATTTACTGGTCTAAACCTATATCAGTAACTCTTGGAAATGTGGTGCACTTGATTGTTAGGTGTTTATGTTAAGTAAAGTGAATGCTATTGTGACTTCTTGACCACTTATACTGAACCTTTGAAATTAAACTACACAGACCTCTTGAAAGTTTCAGCTTTTTCAATATGCTTTGCTGCTGTCTTTGCCTTCTGTCCCTGAATATCATGAATATTCTTATTAAACTGTATATTATTAAACTGTGTGTCCTTCCTAACAAGTTATTCAAAGTCCTCTACTTGAAATTAGAAACACTGCAATGAATAAAAGAAAGGCCAATAATTGGTACAGAACTGAATAGTCCTATTATAGAGAGGGAATATTACCCAAACCCACTACTACCTTTTAAAACCATCTCTCCTTAAAGATTAAGCTTTTTGTATCTGTTAATTACATGTTAAACCGTGTATACTCTAACTATTTATTGCTTTATACATTTACTCTTGACCCCCCTGTCATGATGTTTGAAAGAAAGATTGATGAGTGGTCTAGCCTGTGGCCTGAGTCTGTCCATGGTGGCCTCCCATCATCACTACCAACTCCATTTGAGTGGACTGAATTGTTTCATTATGCTGTGAAAGTGGTGTGGACTGTACTGATCCAATATACTGCCTGATGTGTATTGACCGGAGCAGTTGGTGGTATGTGTGTGACCCATATGAATAACAACATTAAAAGTGTGCTGAAATAGTGCAGGACAAGGGCAAACACAGAGGTAAACTCTACGTAGATGTATTCAGCAGAGTAGATGATAATGTGTTGTTGTACTACAGGTGTGCTTTGTAAAAGAATCTTCAGCAGTTACTTCTGTGAGAGGACAGGTTCCATTTTACTCCCACACTGGAAGCCAGCAGTCAGTGCATCTGGTGTCTGACCTCAAATGAATCATGGAAATGTCACAGTTTATTCCCTGCTGTTCTAAGGAATCGTATGTACTAGTAGAGGTCAGATTTCGCTCTCATTGTTCCAAGTGCACAGCTGTGTGCTTTGAAGTTCTACATTTGTGTGTTATTAATTACACATTCATTATAGGTACAACTTAGAGCTGTGGTATTTTCACCTTTTGTTCCAGACATGTTGAAAATTTGCCAAGGATTTAGTCATCTCATGTTCCCCAGTTTAAAATAGTTTAAACTGGGTCTGATTTAGTTTTCATTACTTTATATCTGTATAATGCTTATTAGTTAAAGCTGACCAATGCAAGGAGTAGAGGTGGATGAGTTTAAATACTTGGGCTCAACCATCCAAAGCAATGGAGAGAGCACAAGAGAGGTGAAGAAGAGAGTGCAAGCAGGGTGGGTTTATCCTTAACAAAAGCAAGAACTGAGAATGAGCGAGGCAGAAGGTTCCTAGGGAGAAAGGCTGGGCCGGGGCTCCAAAGCTGAGAGACTGTGAAAGGTAAGATTGCAACTGAGTCCTGGAGGGGGTTATCCGTGGTCGGGGGTGTCCTGAGAGGAGAAGAACAAAGGTTAGCATGATCCTGGGAAGGGGTTCCAAAGAGACAGAAAGTCCTGACGAAAAACAAAGACAACTTGGCTTTGGCTTAAGGCTTAACTTGACCCAAACTGAGAGCTAGCAAACAGTGAACTAGACTGACAGACTAGGCTCTGAGCGGCCGGATGGCTTACGAGAGTAGAGCAACGATCCAGCGTTGGCCTCAAGCTCCTCCGCTGGATAAATAGCGCCCAGAGGAATCGGCAGATGGCCAGCAGGTGGGAGGGGGAGGCGTGGCCGGATCATACAGCTGGAAATAGTGAAATCGTTAGTGGTCCCCAGCCCAGCCCGGACAGAGAGAACAGAGAGAGCAAAAGGAGGGAGAACAGAAAGAAATGGGCGGGTCAGGACCGGCGAGGACAGGGGGGACCATGACACCAGGATGGACAGGATTAGAAATGAGTACATCAGAGGGACAGCTCAGGTTGAGAAGTTTGGAGACAAAGTCAGAGAGGCAAGGCTGAGATGGTTTGGACATG